>SKCR01032671.1:0-32855 GCA_019454045.1 Zanthoxylum bungeanum | reverse complement strand
CACCTTTATTTCATTTATTCATGTTGTTCATTATCTGCATATGCTTTATTTTATTATTTTGTTATTTACATCGCATTAATGTCTGTGTGTTATTATCCCTTGCGGTATATTGGATGGAAACCTAGATATAAATTATGTAGCCAATCTGAATGGACGGTAGTGCAGTTTGTATTTGGGATACAACTCCACGTACCACTCGGGAAATATTCATACAACCGTGATTAACCCCATTTTCTTTACTATTTATTTATTGACGTTTTTCCCGCTTTTGATTATTATGATTCTTGTTACCGTACCTTTTAATTCTTAATTTAATTTGCTTTTATTTATATTAATGTTTATGGGTGTGCAAATTTATGTGTTTATTTGAATTATCTTGCATGAACTGCATAAGACTTGGCTATACCATTGTGTGAACCCATCCATTATACTGGCATAAGTAAGAGACCATTCTGAACCCAACGGTTTGAGGTCCCCTTGTGAGGGGTGAGTGCGGCCTTAAATCTTTTCCCATTTCACATTGGGTGGCGACTTCTTTATTCTCCGGTTTAGTCCCTCGCGGGCTACTCCGTACTATCTCTGGGAGAACATATAGTAATCCTAGAACTTTACTATATGTTCTCCCAACTTGTCTTGAACCTCGGCTAATAGGCCAGGATTACTACCAAAGAATCCTTAACTACAACATGAATTTTGATTAGTTTTTACTAGGAAGAGAATTCAGAATAACTTAGGAGTTCTTACTAGCCTGACTATGGATCTTGAAGATGTACTCGAGGATCGGATACTGGAGAGGTAGTGCCTTATATACTAGTATCTCGGGCATACTACGTATATAAGACCCCAACACTCTGCCCACTGTAGTCACTGACTCCCTAAACCATTCTCTCATACCATCTTTGTAACATCCTCAATCTGAGTGATGCTATTGTTAGGGAATATGCCGTACTTTTCCCATGAGCCTCTGTTTTTTGAACCATAAACAACAATGTTACTCTTTCCTTAAACATAGTCTCATATATGGGACCATTGCCTAAACCATGACATAGAACATAAAATACTACACACAACTAAAAGTCAATATTACTTATATTAATAACTTATACATGAGTACTTTTACACAACTTTATTATACAATATTTTGAAACTGGACTTTACTAAACATGAATGAACTTTATCACTGACTCAACTTGGTGTACTAAACCCACTAGCGACCCTATCAATATCTATCCCCTCGAGCTCATCCTCTGGGAATACCTGTAAAACAAATAAACTGGGAGGGCGTTAGATCGTTTGAATAGTTTAAGTGAGTGGACAGTTTATAAGTATTACTAAAAGTTATTTTGAAAATCCATGGTTCTAAAACCAAATTCATCTCAAATCAACTTTCCTGAAATCTCTTCTGTTAACTGATACAACTTTCTTCCTGGAAATTTTTTTCTGAAATCTGCTTTGAAAATCTGGTTCTGAAAACCTGTATCTGAAAGATCTTTTTTGAAAACTTTTTCTGAAATATCTATTTTTTAAAATTGTCTCTGAAAACTATCTCTGAAATCTGTCTCTGAATATCGTCTCTAAAAAACCTGACGCATAGGGGCATTACATACTGCCATCCCCCATGCGCCTAACTAGAGCCAGAAGTGCAAATCCATGACATTAGGGCGTTATATATCGCCGTCCCCCAAAACATGCTACTACCTGTCCCTGAAACTAGTGGTCCTGGGGCGTTACATATCGTCATCCCCGGATGAGCGGAAAATATATCAATATTAACCGTCCATTTTACTTAATATTTTGTATAGTTCTTGAGATTTGTGAATATTTTTATGTGTTTTGTGTATTTTGTAGATAATTAAGGTTTTAGGGCTCACTAGAATCAAATCAGGGCCAAAACAGTGAAAATTGACAAAAAGGCAGAATTGGAATTCTACGTCGCGACGCGCAACACTTCTGCATCGCAACCGCTAACATGCGCGACCACGTGTCAAAATTGGAGAAAGCTTGATAACATATGCACTTTCTAACATGCACCGGCCATGTGTCAACATCATAACACCTGCTATCATACCCCGGACACGTGTCATCATCTCAATGCCCTTGACACTACAAATCATTGCTTACATCAGTGTCGCGATGCGCAAGCCTTAACGCGTCGCAATGTCGAGCCAATAATTCTACCGAAAGCCATGTGTCATCATCTGTTGAATCAACGGCACGTCGTGATGCGAAAAGCATTATGCGTGGCGATGAGTGGCACCAAATTTTAACTATAAATTGAGGCCGAAATCAGAATTCCAATTCTTACCTTCTTCTGTGGATTTCCTTAAGAATACTAAGAAGATTGTCTCTTGTTTGTTTATTTACAGCTTTTTTATATTTAATTTTTATTTTATGCAATAGTTCTTTCTTAATTTTACTTTTCAGTATGAGGAGGTAACTCCCCTCTACTGGAGTTAAGGTTAAAACTTTTATTACTAATATTTGGATTAATCTCCTTTAATTATAATATATAAACTATTTTAAAACCTGACTTAATGGGATACCGCCTTTATAGTCGGTTGGACTTAATTAAATTGATTTTAACCTCACTGAATTGGATACCGTCTTTATGGTCGATTGGAATTAATCATAAATTTAACTTAATCAGGATACCGCCAATATGGTCGGTTGGTAATGTCATGCAAAGTTTATATATTATAATAAGGGAGATATCTAAATTAGAAGTAATAAAAGTCGATCCTCTAACCCCCAACATTTTCTTTATTGTTAATTTATCTTTTTAATTTCCAGCTTTACTTTATGTCATTTACTTTATTTATGTCTTTATTATTCCTAGATATGTGTGGTAACTAAACCTTTTATCTAGGGTTGTGATGAATTCTAATATAACCATTTTATAAGTGGTTGTTTTTTATTTTGGGTAATATAAAGGTTTATTTATTGAGTGTTAAGCTTAATGCTTCTTGTTAATTGGCCATTAATAAGATTGATTTGGTAAACTTAAAATAAACCTGATGAAGGAATTTTAGGTTTCAGCCTTAGACTCAATAGCTCACGATCTCATATTGAGGCATGGTGATCCTTAGGTAGATTTCCTTTAGGATAGACATATACCTGTCGGGCGGGAGTGGCCAGAATTAGAACTTAATTCTAATGAATTCAGGTAACTTGGTTAACATAGACATATGATTAATTGGGTTATTTGGGTGTTTGCATCTGACCATCGACAGAGGTTTTTCCATACTTTCATGTTCCAGGTTAATAAACCGATATATTTTACAAACATGAGATAATCACTTCATCTTCAAAAGATATTGGAAGGATTCACAACCATGGAAAGTTCTTAATATTGAATTTTCTTTAAATTTACTTTCGAATTGTTTTATTTAATTGTTTTAAGACAAAAAAAACACTATCCAAACAACAATCAATCTATTTGATACCCGTAAGCATTTAACGTCATAAATTAATAGCTAAGGTATTAAGTCCTTTCGGGATCGATACATTTTATACTACTTGAGCAAAATGTTCTCTTGTGTAACATGTGTGTTTACCACCGATCATCCCCAAAGCCACTGAAATCGAATTGGGGGTGCGGATCTATGCTACCCTCCAAGCTCTGAATCTAGGATCTATGGGCATATGTCATCCCTAGTCCTGAGCTAGGATCTAGGGGCGTTACGTATCACCGTCCCCCATGTCCTCTACATGTGCAATGTGCTCTCCGTCAATTCCATATCTAAATCAAGTTACATACTGAGGTATGTTTTTTTCCCCATGCCTCGAAAACATAAAACCATGCTTTTGAAAACATCTCTTTCTAAAACATTTCTCGAAACATGCTTAATTAAAATATAATGCAAGACAAACTTGGATAACGCCCTAAACGTATAAATATAAGTCTGATATTTAAAACAATCATAATGTAAAATCAACTTAAGAAAATGTGTGTACACTCACTGATTTGATGTCCTGCTAGCATAACTTCATATAGCCGAAGGAATTTATAGTTCCTGCAATAACCTTTAATGGGCAACTTAATTAGAATACATATTATGGCATATACATTGAAACTATTGTCGCTACATGGGGTTTTAAGTTTGTGCCATGGTAATTTACGTATATATAATATGGTAAGAAGTCCCTCATGTGGTCTCTAACTGTTGGGGTTTTAGGTGGCAATTCCGGGTAAACGCAGCGAAACGCGGAAAATCAAAATTTTCTTATTTCCATAATTTTTCTTGGGTTTATTTTAATTACTAAATACTTAAAAACCGAAATTTTTACCCAAAAAATTAGATTTTTAATTAATTATCGTTTAGCCCCTAAACTTTGTATTTTTATCATTTTAATACTAAATTGTCAAATATAATTTTAATCGATTCCAAATCAATCCCAAAATGATTTATACATGTCTTATACATGAAAATACAAATTGCAATTCAAAAACCAATTTTTTTCAAATTGCCAAGCGGTCCCTCAACTTTCCACGATTTGCAGTTTAGTCCAAATTTGTTCAAAACCACTCAAGATCAACTTCAATCACCACTAAAATTAATATGCATCATATATACATTATTAATTAACACACATATGAAAATCCCCAAATTTGGAAAGAGTTATGAACCCCAATTTTATAAAATTGTCCATTATATTAACTAACATCAGATTAATTAAATTCAACACTTTAATTCAATCCTTACCACACCAAACAAGTCTCACCACCATGAAACAACACAAGAACAATTTTAGGTCATTTATGAGTGACTAAGCAACTCTAGAATGGCAACAACACCATCAACTGTCTAAAAAGGTGCTAAACAACTAATTTCAAGCAATCTTTATTAATGTACATGCTTTCATCTTTCTACCAAGTTTCCAGCCCTCAAAATACATACACAAAAGAGTATAGCAAGATCTAAGTTACACATATTGAAGCCTGAAGTCATAGAAATATTTTTCATCTAGAAGAAAGTAAGAAAAAACTTACAAATTTCCAAGATTTCCAAGTTTTTATTTGCTTTTTTCTCGTTTTCTCTCAAATTTTCTTTGTATTTGATTTTGGAAACTTGAAATTATGAAATAAAAATTGAAAATAAGGCTTATATATTTTCCTTGCATTGACGAAAAAAGTGGGGAAAAATATTGGCCAAGTCTTTTTCAATTTTGTTTCAATAATATATTAAATGGATAATGATTTAATTAATTTGTGGTATTGATTCATTAAACCATTTATTGTATATCACAAATGTACCAATTAAATCATGGCAATTTATCCAATAAAATTGGCCATTTTATTCGATTAAAAATGCCATTTTCTAACTTAAATTAAAAAAATAAATTGTAAATTAATTAATTTAATCATTTAACTATTAAACAATTAAATAATTAAATACAAACATCTAAAATATATGTATGATATTTACATTAAAGAATCAAAATACATATCTTAATATTAAATGTCAAATATTTCAATTTGACATTTAACAAATGGCCAAAAGATCCCAAACGCATGTACTTTTGTTTAATCGTTAAACGACTTATAAATAATCAGTATTATTCATAAAAGTTGTCCTAGTGCTCTACGAGTATATTTCATTAGTGAGACTCTCTAGGTTCAGACATATCTGTCACGAATCCAATTTCGTGTCCATAATCTACCCACCCTTAAATTATGACGTACACGGATAAACTCTCTGAACCATACAGGTCAAGGTCACTGAATACATATAATCCTTCTGTCACAGGTATCCGGATTATCCCAGAGATATAGATATAAACGTCAAATCTGTATAGGTATAATTCCATCGACGATTCTATTAGAAATATCTTAATAACACTTAGAACTCACCTCTATAGTGTGCCACAGGCCCATGGATTTAACAGATTGCTAATTCATAAATTAATACCTATACTCTGTACACAGAACTGACAGATCATATCTTGATACACACAGGATATCCTGAGGATCAGTCCACACCCAATGAACATGAAGAGGTTTGATCCAAATAGATCGGTGACATGACTGCCATCAAAGTGTGGAGGATACCTCATACATCCACAGTGATGCCTCAAGTGGAAGGATCATTATGCTTACTCAACCCGCGAATATTCTTATTGATGTTGGTGTACCATATATCAAGAATCTCTGGTGAGTCGTTTAGTGTTTATTCGATATAAACACCTAAGTGTCTATACGAGTCTCCCGATACTCATGGTTCATTGAGAAATCATTGGAATCCAATATTCCAATATACGACACGTACCAGTCTCAGCGTGTTTACTTACTGACCAAGTAATTGTAAACCTTGACCAAGAACAGTTAAAGAATGATATTGTTATGATACTGCTCAATATCAATTGCGACGCTTTTGCAACTGTATCATAACCAATCACTATATGGTCATTTACGTCTTTACCATATAATAAAATAATTTATATTATAGAAACTGTTTATTTTATTCACTAATAAAATATTTACAAGGGTATTTATAGGCAAATACATAAGAAATTAGAGCTTAACAAAATCTCACATTTTCTCTAGTGCCAATATCGATTGTATCTAATACCCATCCACTCCACATGCTTATCAAATAATTTCATAGGTATGGCCTTCATAAGCGGGTCTGCTATATTATCTTCTCTTGGGTCATTGCACACAACAATGTCACCTCGTGACACAATCTCTCGAATGATTTGGTACTTTCGTTCCACATGCTTCGATTTTTGATGCGTCATTGGTTCTTTTGCTTGCGCAATGGCACCAGTATTATCACATTATAATGGAATCATATTCTTGATACTTGGGACAACTCCCAATTTTGTGATAAACTTCTTAATCAAAACAGCTTCTTTTGCAGCTTCTGAAGCAGCAATACGAATCCTGATGTATAATTTCTATTATCGGGATCTGATTTGAAATCAGAATCTGTATATCCTATTAACCTGCAGTTTGTTTCCTCCATATATGATAAACTTATCCTTAGTAACTTTAAGATACTTCAGGACATGTTTAACGGCCATCCAATGGTCATTTCTTGGATTGGACTGATATATGCTCGTCACACTAATGCGAAGCTGACATCAGGCCTAGTACATAACATGGCATACATGATGCTACCTAAACATGAAACATAAGGCTGATTAGACATTCTAATATTCTCATCTTCTATTTGCGGACAGATCTTCTTCGAAAGATGAATTCAATGTCTTAACGGTATATTTGTTGTCTTACATTTACCAAAATTATATCGTTCTAAGATCTATTCTATGTACGTTGATTGGGATAGCCCAAAAAAGCTTTCTTTCTCTATCCCTATAGAGTTTTATACCCAAGATATAAAAAGCTTCACCCAGGTCTTTCACAGAGAAATTCTTACAGAGGTAAGCTTTGACGCTCTACATAATTCCTATATCATTCCCAATGATTATGATGTCATCAATATAGAGAACCAAAAATACTATCACACTCCCACTGGCCTTCTGGTACACACAGGATTCTTCCGTATTCTTGAGAAAACCATACAATCTAATAATCTCGTTAAATCAAAGATTCAAACTTCGTGAAACTTGTTTAAGTGCATAAATGGACTTCTTAAGCTTACAAACCATGTCTGAGGTTTCGCTGGATACAAAACCCTCCGGCTGTTCCATATAAATTTCTTCGTCAAGAAACTCATTTAGAAAATTTTTTGACATCTATTTGCCAAATCTAATAATCATGGTAAGCAACAATAGACAACAAAATCCTTATAGACTTCAGCATCGCAACTGGTGAAAAAGTTTCATCGTAGTCGACACTAGGTCGCTACGTGTAACCTTTAGCTACCAATATGACCTTAAAAGTTTAAACATTTCCGTCAGGCCCACGCTTCCTCTTGTAAACCCATTTACTACCGATAGGAACAATTCCTTCAGGAAGCAAAACCAAGTCCCAAACTTGATTCTGATGCATAGAGTCTAACTCTAATTTTATGGCCTCTTGCCATTTCGCGAAGTCGATGTCCAACATCGCTTCTCTATAAGTGTAAGGGTCAGTCTATTTGATTAAGATAACATCTAGACTTTTTTCTTGTATCAAATACAAGCGTTCAGGGGGTCTAGATACCATTTGGGACCTACGAAGTGTGTGTGTTGAAGGTTCTTCATCCATTTGAACTTCAGGTTCCTCCAATGGTTCATTGGTTTCGAGTTGTACTTCATCAAGTTCAATCTGTCTATGATTACCTTCTTCAGATAAAAATCAACTTCTAGAAATTTAGTGAAGTGAGCTACGAACACATTTCAATGTTGGGTATCATAGAATAAATATCCTTTCGTATTAGAAGAATATCCAACAAACCTAAACTTCTGCCCTCGAGGCAAAAACTTATCTTGCTAAGCCATCCTAACATAGGCAGAACAGCTCTAAATCTTAACATAATTAAGATTTGGTTTCCTACCAGTCCCTATCTCATATGGATTTGTAGGAGCAGCTTTGGAAAGACTCTTATTCAAGATATGAACAGCAGTTAAAAGAGCATAACCCCATAAATAATAGGGCATATCTGTAAGACTCAACATTGATCGGACCATATCTAATAAAGTCTGATTTCTTATTTCGGACTGAGGAGTATACTGAGAAAGAATTCCATTCTCCTTTAAATAATCGGTGAACTCACCACTCATATATTCGTCATCTCGAATAGATCGAAGACATTTAATATATTTACCAGTCTGTTTTTCCACTTCATTTCGAAATTCTTTAAACTTTTCAAAGGTTTATGAATTATATTCCATCAAATAAACATAACCGTACCGTGACAAATCATCGGTAAAGGTAACAAAGTACAAAAAATCACTGTGAGTAGAGTGACTCATGGGACCACATAAATCAGAATGTATTAGTTCCAATAAGTTAGTGACTCGGTGTCTTACACCCGAAAATGGGGCTTTGGTAATTTTACCCTGATTGCAAGATTCATAAGTTGGATAAGGTTTAATGGTAAAATCATGTATTAAACCATTCCTAACCAACTGGGTTAGGCGTTTCACGCCTATATGACCCAACCTCATATGCCACAGTTCAATATTGTTTATATCGGATACTTTACGTTTATTAATTGCAGCATTAAAGATATCTTGTGAGGTATGCAAATGTAATGATCGTCCTCATTTGGACAAACTAGGATCTGAACATTACATTTATCATATAAATATAAAGAACGATTCTTAATATTTACATTATATCCTTCAGTATCTAATACAAAAAGTGACACAATGTTTGTAATACATCCCGGTATAAAAATAGTCATGCAATAAAAGTCTCCCACTGGGTAGTGAAATCTCGCATAAGCCTACATCAACTGCATCTAGAGAGTCTCCACTCCTGAATCGCAACTGCATCTTCCCAGATTTCAGCCGTCTACTTTCCTTCAGCACATGCAACGAATTGCAAATGTGAATTGAACAAGCAGAATCTAAAATCCAACTTGATGACATAGCTTCACAAGCTAATGAGATATCAATAATGAGAAAAATAAAAGTACCTGAAGTATATGCTCTTTCCTTTCTGATTTGGGCCAAGTAATCAGGACAATTCCTCTTCCAGTGGCCAATCTTGCTGCAATGGTGGCATTTATCTTCGGCATCTCTATTTGGTTTAGCTATCTTACCCTGTGGTGGAAGATTCGAACCCTTATTTTTCTTTCCTTTCTTCTTCTCCCCTTTTTGTTTAGATTGGGAGGAAGCAGGAAGAACAGTAGGTTTAGGGGCGAGTTGGTACTCATTTCCTCAAATCCTCATCTGTAGTTTACAACATCTTATGCAACTCTTGGTAAGAATGGCTAATCCCATTCATATTGAAATATATTACAAATTAGCGATATGATGCCGGAAGTGATCCAAGTACGACTCTTCGTCCCAAAGTATCATTTAGAGGGAAGTTAAAGCGCTTCAATTGTTCAATTAGATCAATCAGATGAAGCACATGAGGGCTCACAACATGTCTCTCATGTTTTGAATGGAACAATTCCATCGAAATTTTATGAACCGAGACCTGTTCTTGGTTCATAAAGGACTCCCACAGTCTCATTATCATAGTATGTGCGTCAGGCAAACCAAAGTATTGGCTTTTAAGCTCGGTGCCAAGAAACATATAATATATGATTTGATTCTTCTATCATCATCCCTCCACCTCTGAAAAGTCTCATGTTCCTCTTGTGTTGCATCATCTGATATGGTAAATGGCAAGGAACCTTCTAATACATATTTTAATTTCTCAGACCCAAGGACAATCCTTAGATCCAAGTCTCAATCTGTTAAGTTTTCGGTGCCTTTAAGCTTGTTCATATCAAGTATACGAGTAAAAGGAATAGAAGTAGTTGACGCGATCGCAAATCTATTGCATAGATAGCGAAAAATGATTAGCCGATAAAACAGTCTCATATAATATCAAAAACATTTAAACAGATCATGGATTTTTAATCTATAAATACCTCTTCCACTATTTCATGTAAAACTGTAATCCCCAAAAAGAATACAATAGCATGTAATAATCAAATTACAACATAATAGTGAAAGGTGGACCCCATGAATATATTTCAGCTCACAACTTTGGCACGATCTCGCCTACGTATATTCATTAGGTAGACAACTCATTGTCAATCACTCAACAATGACTCATAGGGTTTTGGTCCTGGTCGTTTCTCGTTGTGACAGCTTTGACACGTTCATAAGGAGGCGTACCAAGGTTAAACTTGTCAATGATAATTCAAGATACTTGTGTAACCCTGACAACTTTGTCACGTTCAGAATTTCCGCTTTCGCTTGAATTTATCTAGTATCGCATATACATCCGGTATCGATATATTTCTATCAACTACACCCTCACTAGTTTGGCACTTTCTCGAATGCAGCCATAGAACAGATATCCATAAACCGTATTGACAAGACGGACCAAGAAATATGCATCCAATACATATTACTTTAAAACCTTGTTAATTAGGGATTTTTCCGTAAAGATGTTACACATTTAATTTAATCAAATTAAATAAATACAAGCATGCATAAAGTAAAGAAAAAAAATTAATCATTGAATTTAAAGGCATATTCATATCATGTGTTTAGGTTCAGACCTCATCTCATACCATTTTGTTTGGGGTTTTAGGCGGCAATTCCGGGTAAACGCAGTGGAACGAGGGAAATCAAAATTTCCGATTTCAATAATTTTTCTTGGGTAGTTACTCAATACTTAAAAACTGAAATTTTTACCCCAAAAATCAGATTTTTCAGTAATTATCGTTTAGCCCCTATACGTTTTTTTTTTTTATCATTTTAGTCCTAAATTGTCAAATACAATTTTAATTGATTCCAAATCAATCCCAAAATGATTTATACAAGTCTTATACATGAAAATTAAAAATTATAATTCAAGAAACCAATTTTTTCCAAATTGCCGAGAGGTCCCTCTGTTGGACAATTATGACTCATAGCGTCACTATTTGTACAGATCATGGTGTTGTTGTACAAATTAACTATGTGACAAATGAGATAGTTTGTGATTAGATCACCAAGATGAATAAATGATATGAGGTACTTATGTTTTGTTCCTGGATTGAGAATGATATGAGACAGTATCAGTCCATGCAGGATAAATCATTAAATATCCCTAGTCAGAGTATTATCGAGATTGGACATCGATAAATGCGTAAAAGACTAGTATTACACTTGTGCGTGTTGTGAGGGCATAACGACATAGTTCTCATATATTTGGGTATAGGATACTCATGCAAGTGTAATAGGAGGTTGTGTTTTACTGATGGTACGGGAAACAGCTTCGCTCTGGATAGACCCCCTCGGAATTCCATTAGTAGTATGACTATGTGTCTATGGAAGTCCGAAATCAGGGTAGGTGTATTTGGTCTTAACTTGAGACTTGCACCGCTAATACTTGCGACAATCAATATACTTTGGTTTTTGTCGTCCAGGGCTTTAACAGGTTTTGTGTACGCCTCTTCTGGGTATATTGAGAATCGTAGTGTGTTGGGTGTGATGTCAAGACGGAAGTATCACTCCAGTCATATGGAGATGATGATCGCATAGGGATACAGAACTGGTTCTGTAAAGGGTTGCAACCATCGGGATAATATGACTTGGTCATGATTATCCGATAATAAATAGACTAGTTGCTCATAATCTGATATATGCTTCGTACGGGGAAGACACTGTACCAGCCCTAGGCCTTGCATGCGATCATCCGATACTGGATCGAAATACGGAATACTACGTATACTACGCCTGATATAGATCTTATATTCATGTAAGGATGTTTCTGGAGAATTGGGTAGGCATGACGCTTTGCTAGAAGCCAAATTTGTCTTGTAAATCGTATAAACGTAGTACTAGGTACTTACGTGTTCGGATAGTCCGACGACCCGATTTACTGCCAACATATCCGGGGATCTCATGGGTCGCTTCCCGAAGATTCACCAATGACGTATGACTCGCACTTTAATTAATCTGGGATAATTGGATGAGAGAGAAAATTAATCTGGGATTAATTACGAAGATATTTTATCTGGGATAAAATATCATTTAAAGAGAGATAATGATTAATTTGGAATTAATCGATTAATTAATATATTTGATATATTAAACGAAATTGAATTTCGACGCGGAATTAAAATTAGATTTTAATTCGGGCGAACGAGTTAATTTAGAATTAATTCGTTAGCGACGTGAATAGTGATTTCGCTAGGCATAATCATTTAATTGCATCGCAACGGAAAATTCATTAATTTGGAATTAGCGAACCCGAGCCCGGGATTATTTGCGAGCGCATTCGCATTTTGAATTCGAGTGCGGCACGCAAGTCAAATCAAGCGTCAAATCGCAAGTCACATCAAACGTCAAATCATTAGTCATTTTGAGTGATGTGACAACTTGTCACTTGATTGATTGAGTGATGTGACTTGATGGAAGTGGTTGGAAAGCTTTTTTTGAAAGCTTGATTGACATATATTATTATTTAATGTTTTGGTATATGTTGAATTGATTTTAGAAATCAATTAACACTTACACATTTCATCTCTCTCTTCTCACACACGATTGGAGCCAAACTTCTTCTTCTCTCTCACGCCAACAAGGGCAATTTTTCTTCTGGTTTTCCGAGAGCCAAGGAAGAAAAGGGAAGCAAAGTGTGATATTTTTGTGGCAAAAACATCAAGAGCTAGCACTTCGAGAGACATGCGAAGGTGATAGGGAAGTCCACCCATGAGCTTGGAATCACCACGACAAGCTTGGAGCTTCAAAGATGATCCAAAGCGAGAAAAGGAGGAGGAGCCATGACATGAACTTCCATGACCATGACAGAGGACATAAATCATTTTTTGTTCGTCGCCGCGTCGCTCAACCGATCGATGTGAGTATTCCGCAACTTCCTCGATTGTATTCTCACTTATTTCATTGCTTGTTATTCGATCCTCGGGACCGTAGAACTCCAACAATGGTATCAGAGCGGAGTAAAAGCATGAAAATGAAATATGGCTTAAAATTTGGTTAAATTGATTTTGAGCATGATTTTATGAAATTGGATGAATGAATATGCTTAAATGTGTTTTAATTGAAGTTTGATTTGATCAATTTCAAGAAAAATTATTTGGAACACATTTTCCCCAATTTTGATGTGTTGGCCGAATGTCAACTAGCCTTAATGTCTTGGATTTTTTTATTTTTTGATCATTGGATGTGTTGGAAATCATTGGGAATGATGATTTAATGTCGAATTGGATTTAATTGGATTGAATTGAATTAGACATAAAATCCCCTATATTGCCGAGACTGTTGAGCATGTATTGGGTTTGATTTTTGATAAAATGTGTTGGACATGTTTGGTTGTAAAAGAGCATGATTAGTTGTGTAAATTGATGATTTGGAAATGTTGATTTATGTAATTAATTATGCATTGCACTTTGATTTAAATAAATTGTAAAATTGGATTTTTGTAATTTAGTTAAAATGGGCTTAAATTTGATTTGGGCTTGTAATGTTGTAAATGGGCTAATTGGGCTTGGTTGTACCAAATTAGGTTTAGGCTAAATTGGTTGGATCCAATTGGGCCCAAAACCGCTTCCATAAAGCCCAAATACGACTAATGGACCTTTAAATTTTAATTGGGCCTAATGGGCCTAAATTGATTTCTAGGCTTATGGGGTTACTCCTTTGTTGGACTTTGGTTATTGGGTTTAACCCGAGTTGATCAAAATTCCACGCCTTAAAGAAATTAATTAAAAGCCCATTGGACTTCAATTAAATAAACGTTGGACGTTAATCAGGCTTTGAAACCCGTAACGATTAAATTTGGAATTTAAGTCGTAAAGGTTTATTATATAAAGTGTAATATTTAATTTAGAATTAAATAGCGAATTAGTATTAAATACAAATTGAATTGGATTTAATTTTGTAGTTAAATTTAATTCGGGAATTCATACTTTGAGTACTTATTCGCAAAACGAGTTTGACTCGCGCAAAATCAAATCGTTGCTTGAACATTGGATGGTAATTAATTATCAGATTAATTAATTTGATTAGATTGATTGATAACATGCTTGTGTGAATACATGGTTGTGATGCATGAATAATGTATATCGGATGGATATTAGATGGGTGGGGCATTTTATTAATTGGACCTGCGTGTCCAGCCTTATTACCTCCTTACTCTTTGTATTCTCTTCTCACCTATTCCCTTTAATGTAAATGAGGTTTCTTTAGATGGGTAGTGTAACGGGTAGAAGTAAATCTTGTGCTAGCGAGAGAGAGGAAATGAGAGATTTGATCTAGGATCAATGTGTGTAAAGTATCCATCCGTATATCATTATTATTTTATTATACGCGCTTTATTATGTGTTTAGAATGCATGTTTAAGGGTGTATGATGATGAGACCTTAACAAAGATAATAAATTGGTTGCCAATTTGCATTCGAAACCCTCACAAATATTAAGCGTTTTTCCTTCCATTGAGTGATTCTTATTCAAGATCTAAGACGGCATTGGTTTGTTGGCCAAAGTCAAGGCCTTTGTCCGTCGAGGATGTGTTTGAATCACGAGAGCTTTGTTCCATATCGGTGTCTTGTCCAAGTTGTGGTTTGTTAGCCAAAGTCAAGACCACTTCTTGTCCATCAACATTGATTACGAAGCTTTCCATGGTCAATGGGTCACGCTTGACTGGATCACTAAGTTTGTTGTGCCAAATCCAATGCTTAGTTGATTCAGAGGAAAAAGGTTAGGAAATATATTGGATATATTGGCATATAAAGATATATATTCGGACTTGGATGTCCCCCTACTGGATCTAAGAATTGGATTGGATCCAATTGATCTTAGAGATCTACCTAGTTAATATCATACAATTTGTTGGCCAAAGTCAGGATTGTGTGATATTTAACGGGATCCTAGCCCGCTAGGAAACACGGTTTCCCGAGTACTTGACAGATGGTTAGAAGCTCGTCGAAAAGTAGTGGGAGGCAAGAATTGAATTTGCAATATTCGTTTAATTACTTTCCATATGCGCTCAAACAAATAACATTCGTCAAATAAATTAAATGTTAGTTGGACTAATATTTAATCTTGTTTTAATAAAACAGTTGGACTGTATTCAAACAATTCAATTATAATTGATTAAATAGTTGGACTATAATAATCATTATAATAAATAGTACCGAAATCATTGATTAAATAGTTGGACTATTAGAATCAAGATATAATTGAAAGAATGACATTTAAAACATAATCCTAGGGAAATTGTATTTAAATGGTTTAATTTTTCAAATTGGGAATAAAATTTCAGGTTGGACCTGGAAACTAATAAGTTACTTTATTTGATAAAATAACATATTAGTCCTAAGCCCGGAGTTAAGTAAAAAGTAGAGCATGATCTTTGGAAGATTCATGTAATGACAACTTAAGTGTTTAATCCATTAAGCTTGTCGTAGTAGACTCCTTAATTTCTTAATCAGAACTAAGGATTAGATCCTTAAAGTATGATAATGAAATTGAAGGATCTTCATAAATCTATATTTAGATTTTAGAAGTACTGAATTGCAATAAATAACTCTTGGAGAGTTAATGACTATCTCAAGGAGGCAAAGTCAAACTTTGCAATAAGGCAAGTAGCGCTAGTCGTACCTTACTTCGATTTCTAGAAACCCGAGGCTTGGCCAAGGCTTCTGAAATGTTGAAAAGGCAAAGGCAAAATCATTATAATCTTATGGGAAGATAAATGACATATCCCAAAATATCTGCTTAAATGCGGCAAACGGGATCGCGGAAGCGTGACTGCCGTTTGGACAAAGCAGACATGAAGGAATTGAAGACAGACAAGGCTCGACTTCAAATATGTTTTTCATAATTATGTTCATTACTAGTATTGAAATTGGATTTTAAATACTTAGTGTGGTACATAATATATACCGATGTTCATAATCTGCTATGAGCAAAATACTGACTTCAGATTGAGATTTATCTGCGAATTGGAAACGGGACGAAAGTCGCTGTTTTAACCGTAGATACCTAAATTTAGGAACTACCCTTCTGGGGTCGGGTGTGTACCTAAATTTGGAAACTGTTATAATGTAACTAGTTTGACTAGAAACATTATCTCTATATTAGTGTTTAACCCGCTGCGGGTGAACCTTTATATTCTAGAACACTAAAATGTTTTATTTTATAAAGATGATATTGAGATAAAACACATTAGATGTGAATAACAGCGTTTATATTTTGAATATAAATAAATCTCAAAAGTATACATGACAAACAAATAGCTCAAACTGATTTGATCAGAAGAAAATATAAAAGTGGCATTGTTGTCAGTGACACAATTAAACAAGACTCGTATATACACTTTTGAAGAGTGGGTACTCGGACTGATTTGATTCTAATCAAATAAAGTCTACGAATAGTTTATTGGGCAAACTGCCTAAAACACTATTTACTTGGTAAAAGTGAAAAGCCATTGATCTGTTAGCCCTAGTTCATAGTGAAGCAAGTGGGCCCATGTCTAGCTAGGCTAGAGGTGGATATGAATATTTTGTGACCTTTACGGATGTGGCATCGCGTTATGGTTATTGTTTCTTTTGAACACAAATCGGAAACTTTAGAGTTTCGACACGAAATAGACAAACAGACCGGCTAAAGTATTAAACCGTCACGGTTAGACCATGATGAAATACTTAAGCAATAAGTTTCTAATATACTTGAAAGAGTATAGTATTCTTTCAATGAGGACTCCTCCTGAACACGTCAATTTGACGGTGTGTCCGAACTGAGAGTAACCGAATTTTGTTGGACATGATAAGGTTTAATCCTGAGTCGCTCTGAGCTACCATTTCCTTCAAAGGATACACATATAAAGTTCAAAACTTATTTTGAATAAGGTTACATAAAATCTGTTGACGATTTCATATTAGATATGAACAGGAAAGAAACCATGTTTTTCATTCCTGAAAATTTGGGAATGCTAGGATTATGTGGGAGATACCAAACTAAAACCCCAAAATGGACAGTGTCAATTTAGGTTATCACAGGGAAACAAAGTATAGTACTTAAACAACTCAAAGAGAACAATTGTAATTGTTGTCACCCTTGCGGTCTTCCTAAGAGGAATACATTATGTAGTGGTAGTGGAGGATGGTTTAAACTCGATGAAAATCAGGAGTAATACTGTTCAAGGCACCGATTCCTTAATGGAAGAAAATAGTTCATCAATGATGAAACTATACCAGTAATCTTCGAATACATAGAACCGCGTAAGTCGAGAGATTCAGAAAAAACCTTGGTATGGGTTTTGATCTCACCTCATAAATGATGTCAAATCTCATTGAGGTAACCAACTGACGCGAATGAGGAAGTGATACAAGGTATCGATCCCTATTATGACAAAGTTTATGAGTCCAAAATGGATTCTGTTAGACATTATGTCCCATAGCGTCACTGTTTGTAAATGATATTGTATTATTGTACAAAATTAACTATGTGATAATGAAATTGCCTTTTGCCGTTTTGTAATATTATTTACTTTGACTTATAAATGGCGAAAGTCCATATGATTAGTACCTGGACTGAGAATGATATGAGACAGTATCAGTCCCCAAAGGTTTAATCATTAAATATCCCTAGTCGTAGTATTATCGAGACTGGACATCGATAATGCGGAATAGACTAGTATTGCGCTTGTGCACGTTGTGAGGGCACAACGGCATAGTTCTCATATATTTAAGTATTGGATACTTATGCAAGTGCGATAGGAGGTTGTGTTTTACCGATGGTACGGAAAACAGCTTCGCTCTGGATAGACCCCGCGGAATCCCATTGGTAGTATGTCTGCGGTGTCTATGGGAGGCCGCATCAGGGTAGGTGTATATGGTCTTAACCTGAGACTTACATCGCTAGTACTTGCGACAATCGGTAAACTTTGGTTTGGTGGTTGGGGACCTTAACCGGTTCTGTGTACACCTCTTCTGGGTTTATCGAGAATCGTAGTGTACTGGATGTGATGTCAAGATGGAAGTATCGCTTCAGACATATGGAGGTGATGATCACGCAGGACACAGAACTAGTACTCTATAAAAGGTTGCAACCGTCGGGACAATATGACCAGGTCAGGATTGTCCGATTTAAAGAGACTAGTTGCTTGATGTCCGATATATGTTTCGTACGGGGCAGACACATCTCCAGCCCCAGGCCTAGCATGTGATCATCCGATACTGGATCGATGTACGCAATACTACGGTATACTACGCCTGATACAGATCTTATATTCCTATAAGAATATTTCTGGAGAATTGGGTAGGCATGGCGCTTTGCTAGAAGCCAACCTTGTCTTGTAAATCGGTAAAGACGTAGTACGAGGTACGTACGTGTTCGGATTATCCGACGACCGTATTTACTGCCAAAATATCCGGAGATCTCTTGGGTCGCTTCCTGAAGATTCACCTATGATATTTGATTCGGACTTAATTAATCTTGGATTAATGCGGCGAGAAACTTTATCTTGGATAAAGTGCCTAATTTAGAGAGAGAACGATTAATTTGGAATTAATCGATAAAATTATTGTATTCGATATAATAATCGAAATTCGATTTCGACGCGAAATTAAAATTAGATTTTAATTCGGGCATACGAGTTAATTTAGAATTAATTCTAAGCGACGTAAATAATAATTTCGCTAGGAGCGATTATTTATTTAAATCCGATTTAATTAACGTCGCGACGCTAGCTCGGTATTTCGGAAATATCGAACCCGAACGCGTGAGTGGACGTGGGCCCACTTTCATTGGGAAACGTGTGGGGCCCACATGACACTTGTCATTATATGCATTATTTAATTGATAAGGCATTGCATGGTGATAGTGTGCATTACACTCAAATGTTTTGCATGGAGTTTGAGTGTTTGACACTCTAAGCCATTGCATGGTTTGTGTCATAGATTTATTATTAATTTAATAAATTATGGCATAAATATAAATTGATTTTTGGTAAAACAAAATCAATTACACAAAACTCTTTTCTCTCCAAAATTCTCACTTGCCGTGAACTCCATGGAAGGACAAAGGAAGATTTGATCTTCTATTTCTCCATTTTTGCTAGCACAAGCAAGGGATCAAAAGAGGTGATAGGGAAACCATCAAAGAGCTTGGAATACAAAAGCTTGGAGCTTCAAGTCTCTTCCTCCTCTTGGCCGAATCTTCCAACACTTGGAGCTCCACCATTTGATCATCTTCTTCATCACATAGCTTTGTAAGTATGATTCCGCCATGCTTCAAGTCTTTTATATATATTCATTTATAGTATTTCATGAATGCTTAATCTTTCCTTGGGACATATTATAGAAACCAACAATGGTATCATGGAGCCATGGTTAAGCATGAAATACTTTATGTTAAAATTTGATAAAATTGGTTTTTTGATTTGAAAGCATGTTCTTGTGAAATTTGATGAATAAGTATGCTTGCATGTATATAGAATGATTACATGGAATCAATTTTATGAAAAATGCATTGGATGATTTTTCCCCAAAATTTGACCTTGGCCGAATGGCATGAAGAAATTGATATAAGCATGTTCTTATGAAATTTGATTAATAAGTATGCTTGCATGTGTATAACATGATGTTATATGGAATCAATTTTATGAAAAATGCATTGGATGATTTTTCCCCAAATTCATGCCTTGGCCGAATGTGTTGCTACTTGGAGTGGATTGGAATTTTTTGTGTTTAAGATCATTGGATGACTTAGAACGTGTACGGACGTAGATTAGTAATTCAATCGGATTGAAAAACAAATCGACACAAAAAAACTCACCTTGGCCGAATGTACAAGGACATGAAAGGAGTTGATTTTTTGTTAAAATTAATGTTGGACATTTATTTTGAACAATACATGATTAATAAATTAAATGGGTATTTTTGAAATATTTGGTTTAATATATTAATCTTGGTTTTACACTTTAATTAATTGGACTTTAATGTTTGGAATATTAAAATTTAATTAATGGGCTTAATTGGTGAATTGGGCTTTTAATATTGTATTTGGGCATAATGGGCTTGGTTGGACCAAGTAGATTTGGGCCAAATGGATTGGATCCAATTTGGGCCTAAATCACTCCATTAAGTCCAAATATAATATAATGGGCTTTAATAATTTAATTGGGCCTTATGGGCTTGAAATTGGTTTTATGGCACTTAAGGGTGATTCCTTATTTGGGCTTGGTAATTGGGTATGACCCACATTGACCAAAGCCCAAGCCTTAATAAATCAATTGAAAGCCCATTTGACTTGAATTAAATTAAACATTGGATGTTAGTTGGGCTTTGAGACCCAATAGAATTGGATTTAGAATCTAAGTCTTTAAAGCACATTAAAAGTGTAAACATTTAATTTGGAATTAAATAATTGAATTAGTATTGAATACGAATTAAATTAGATTTAATAGTAGTTCGATATAATTCGCGAATTCGTACCTTATGTACTTATTCTCAATCGAGTTGGACTCGCGCAAAATCAAACCGTTGTTTGAACATTGGATGATCACTTAAACAAAGACTAATTAATTGGATTAGATTGGTTGTAAAAGCATGTCTTGTTTGAATATATATGTATGTGATGAATGAATAGTGTATATCGGATGGATATTAGAAGGGAAAGGGTAATTTTAGAAATTATTGTAAATTTGGAATTTATAAATTGGACCTGCGTGTCCAGCCTTATCTCTTTATCTCTTTGTATTCTCTTCTCACCTAATTCCCCTCAATGTAAATGAGGTTTCTCTTATTGTATTATGTAATTGGGTAGAAGTAGAATAGTGCTAACGGGGAGAGGAAAGGGAGGAGTGATTTGTTCTAGGAACAAGTTGTTTATATATCCATCCGCATATCACTATTAATTACTTTACGCGCTTTATGATGTTTTAGAAGCATGCTTAAGGGTGTATGATGATGAGACCTAACAAAGATAAATAAATTGGTTGCCAATTACGCGAAAAATCCCTCAATTTATATTAAGCGAATATCCTTCCATTGAATGGTTCTTGTTCAAGATCCGAAGTTGGCATTGGTTTGTTTTGACCAAAGTCAAGACCTTTGTCAATCAAGGATGTACTTGAATCATGAGAGTTTTGTTGCATATCGGTGTCTTGTCCAAATCGTGATTTTTATTGGCCAAAGTCAAGATCACTTTTTGTCCAACGACATTGATTACGAAACTTTCCTCGTCAATGGGTCCCGCTTAACTGGAATCATTAGGTTTGTTTTGGCCAAAGCCAAGGCCTAGTTGATTCGGAGGATAGGTTAGGAAAATGTATTAGATACATTGACATTATACATATGTTTCGGACTTGGATGTCCACCTAACCGGATCTAGGAATTGGATGAGATCCAATTGATCATGGAGATCTACCTATGTTAAATAGCATACAATTTTTATTGGCCAAAGTCAAGGTTGTGTGTTATTTAACGGGATCCTAGCCCACTAGGAAATTCGATTTCCCGAGTTCTCTACAGAGGGTTAGAAACTTGAAGAAAATAGTGGGAGGCTATTATTGAATTTGCAATTTCATTCAGATATTTAGCCTTACGCGTCTTTCAAAATTATTTCGTCAATATTTTAAATAATTAGTTGGACTAATATATTGTTATTTTATTGTAACAGTTTGACTGTACCCATAACATCGTTGACTTTATAGTTGGACTATAGTTGTCAAGATGATTGGCAAAGGTAATATCCGCGACATAATCATGGGCGATAATGTCTTCAAAGGGACAAACTTTGCCGACTGGGAAATGAACCTCAAGATAGTGCTTGGGGCTGAGAGGATACTGTATACTATTCAGAGACCTCTCCCGCCTAAACCCACTGAGCCACTGGAGCTAGAGTTATGGAAGACTCATAGTGATGATTGTGACCAAGCTCAGTCAGTTATGCTAGCTGCAATGACCCAGCATTTCAGACGCCAGAATAGGGATTTGGATCCCTATAACATGATGGCAAGATTGCGTGATCTTCACCGCACCAATAAGCGGATGAAGAGGTACGAGCTAGTAAGGAAACTCTTCCGCTCCCGGATGACAGACGGCGCATCAGTTGAAGCCCACGGGGCTCAAATGATTGCCGATATTGATGAGTTGGCCAATATGGGAATAGTCTTGGAGGCTGATCTGACTATAGATATGATCTTGCAGTCACTTCCTGATACTTGGAAACAAATCATAGTCAACTACAAGTTGATGGATACGGATGACACTCTTGGAGAGTTGTTATCTGTTTTGAAGGAGTCCGAAAGGGAACTCCTAAAGGGGAGCAAGCGCGAGGCGCATTTTGCATTGACCTCTCATGCGCCAAAGGGTGGCCCCAAGGCAATTGGAGGTGCAAGGAAGAAGAAGTTCAAGAAGAAGGGTAAAGGCAAGTTGACAGTGGCTTCTAGGAAGCCAAAGGACAAATCTCGCGACATCTGCCTCAACTGCGGCAAGAGGGGTCACTGGAAACGTGACTGCCGAATGAGCATTGTGCAGAGGGAGGATATCAAGGCTGGCAAGGCCATTGCCTCTGGTATGTTTGTTATTGAGATAAATATGAATACTTCTAGTTTTAAAAATTGGATTTTTGATTCTGGTTGTGGTGCTCATATTTGTACTGATGTGCAGGATCTGCATGATAGCAGGGTGCTGGCATCAGGGGGATGGATCTACGGGTCGGAAACGGAAACACACCAGTTGCTGTTTTGGCCGTAGGGACTTTTGTTTTAGTACTGCCCTCAGGGCATGAACTTAAACTTTTGAACTGTTATTTTGTGCCTAGTTTAACTAGGAATATTATATCTGTATCCTTGTTAACCCAGCAGGGTTACACTTTTGTATTCAGGAACACAGGGTGTTATTTATATAAAAATGATACAGAAATTTGCACAGCTGTTGCAAATAACGGTCTTTATATTTTGAATATAAATGAATCTCCTAAAATGACAAACAAAAGGCTCAAAAGGAGTAATCTAAAAGATGAAGCTTATATGTGGCATTGTCGTCTAGGACACATCAACAAGACTCGCATATCCACACTTTCAAAGAGTGGGTACTTGGACGAATTTGATCCCAATTCATATGACGTCTGCGAATCTTGTCTTTTAGGCAAAATGCCTAAATCACCTTTTAGCGGTAAAGGTGAACGTGCCACAGAACTGTTGGCTCTCGTTCATACTGACGTATGCGGGCCCATGTCTAGCCAGGCTAGAGGTGGATTTCACTACTTCGTAACCTTTACAGATGATGCATCTCGTTACGGTTATGTGTATCTTATGAGACACAAGTCGGAAACTTTTGAGAAATTCAAAGAGTTTCGACACGAAGTGGAGAAACAAACAGGGAAGAGTATTAAGACATTACGGTCAGACCGTGGTGGCGAATACTTAAGTTATGAGTTTCAAGATTACTTGAAAGAATATGGTATTCTTTCACAGTGGACTCCTCCTGGAACACCGCAATTAAACGGTGTGTCCGAACGGAGAAACCGCACCTTGTTGGACATGGTGAGGTCAATGATGAGTCGCACTGAGCTACCAATATCCTTCTGGGGATACGCATTAAACAGTGCTATACTTATTTTGAATAAGGTACCGTCGAAGTCTGTTGAACAGACTCCATATGAGATATGGACAGGAAGGAAACCAGGTTTCTCTTTCCTGAAGATTTGGGGATGCTGGGCATATGTTAAACGTTTGGAAGGTACCAAACTTGAACCCAAATCTGATAAATGCCTTTTCGTTGGATATCCTAGGGAAACCAAAGGATATTACTTCTATCACCCACAAGAGAACAAAGTATTTGTTGCTCTACAAGCATTTTTCCTTGAGAAGGATTTTATAAATGCAGTGGTAAGTGGGAGGAAAGTAGAACTCGATGAAGATCGTAGTGATACTGTTCCTGGCAATGAATCAACGACGGAACAAGAACAGACCGTCCGGGATGAGTCTGTACCACAAACTTCACATACACAAGGACCGCGTAGGTCGGAGAGAGTCAGAACAGTACCTGAGAGGTATGGGTTCCTGATCTCACCTCATATAGATATTAATCTTATTGAGGATAATGAGCCGGCTACGTATGAGGAAGCGATACAAAATATCGATTCCGCTTTATGGCAAGAAGCCATGAAGTCCGAGATGGATTCCATGTACGCCAACCAAGTTTGGACACTGGTTGATGCACCAGAAGGCGTAAAGCCTATTGGATGCAGATGGATCTTCAAGAAGAAGACCGACATGGATGGCAACGTACAAACGTACAAGGCTAGGCTTGTAGCGAAGGGGTATCGTCAACAATATGGTATTGATTATGACGAAACCTTCTCACCCGTTGCCATGATTAAATCCATTCGGATAATGCTTGCAATAGCTGCATATTTCGACTACGAGATATGGCAGATGGACGTTAAAACCGCTTTCCTTAACGGAAACCTTTTGGAGGATGTTTATATGCAACAGCCTGACGGTTTTATCGTACCTAGACTTGCAAACAAGGTTTGTAAGTTAAATCGATCCATTTATGGATTGAAGCAAGCATCACGGTCATGGAATCAGCGTTTTGATGAGATCATAAAGGAATATGATTTCGTGCAAAACGCAGATGACCCTTGTGTATACAAGAAGGTTAGTGGGAGAGCACTTACTTTTATTGTCCTTTATGTCGACGACGTATTGCTTATAGGCAATGACATTCCCATGCTAACGTCGGTGAAAGCTTGGCTTTCATTAAAATTCTCCATGAAAGATCTGGGAGAAGCAGCCTTTATTCTTGGAATAAAGATCTACAGGGATAGATCTAGAAAGCTGCTTGGACTCTCCCAGAGTACATACATTGATAAAGTGTTGAAGAGATTCAACATGGAACAATCCAAGAGGGGATTGGTTCCAATGGTACGTGGTACCTCTCTGTCTAAGGACATGTGTCCTAAGACTCAGGAAGAGAGAGACCACATGAGTCGGATACCGTTCGCCTCGGCAGTCGGATCGATCATGTATGCCATGATATGTACACGACCTGATGTCTCATATGCTTTGAGCATGTGCAGTCGCTATCAGGCCGATCCAGGTGAAGGTCACTGGATAGCAGTTAAGAATATCCTTAAGTATCTTAAACGAACTAAGGATGCTTTCTTAATTTATGGAGGTGGAGAACTTGCGGTATCTGGGTATACCGATGCAAGTTTCCAAACCGACAAGGATGACTACAAGTCGCAATCCGGGTACATTTTTTGCTTGAATAACGGAGCAGTGAGCTGGAAATCTTCCAAGCAAGATACTGTTGCCGATTCAACAACAGAAGCGGAGTACATCGCTGCATCTGAAGCAGCAAAGGAGGCAGTTTGGATCCGAAAGTTCCTAATCGGATTAGGAGTAGTTCCGTTAGCAGCTGAGCCCGTTCCATTGTATTGTGACAATAACGGGGCTATAGCACAGGCTAAGGAACCAAGGTCTCATCAACGGTCCAAGCATGTTCTTCGACGTTATCATCTGATTCGGGAGATTATACATCGTGGCGATGTAAAAGTCGAGAAGGTCACATCAGATGACAACATTGCAGATCCGCTGACGAAAGCTGTTCTACAGCAAGTTTTTGAACGACACATACATAGTTCGGGTATTAGATGCTTGAGTGACTGGCTATAGGCCAAGTGGGAGATTGTTAGACATTATGTCCCATAGCGTCACTGTTTGTAAATGATATTGTATTATTGTACAAAATTAACTATGTGATAATGAAATTGCCTTTTGCCGTTTTGTAATATTATTTACTTTGACTTATAAATGGCGAAAGTCCATATGATTAGTACCTGGACTGAGAATGATATGAGACAGTATCAGTCCCCAAAGGTTTAATCATTAAATATCCCTAGTCGTAGTATTATCGAGACTGGACATCGATAATGCGGAATAGACTAGTATTGCGCTTGTGCACGTTGTGAGGGCACAACGGCATAGTTCTCATATATTTAAGTATTGGATACTTATGCAAGTGCGATAGGAGGTTGTGTTTTACCGATGGTACGGAAAACAGCTTCGCTCTGGATAGACCCCGCGGAATCCCATTGGTAGTATGTCTGCGTGTCTATGGGAGGCCGCATCAGGGTAGGTGTATATGGTCTTAACCTGAGACTTACATCGCTAGTACTTGCGACAATCGGTAAACTTTGGTTTTGGTGGTTGGGGACCTTAACCGGTTCTGTGTACACCTCTTCTGGGTTTATCGAGAATCGTAGTGTACTGGATGTGATGTCAAGATGGAAGTATCGCTTCAGACATATGGAGGTGATGATCACGCAGGACACAGAACTAGTACTCTATAAAAGGTTGCAACCGTCGGGACAATATGACCAGGTCAGGATTGTCCGATTTAAAGAGACTAGTTGCTTGATGTCCGATATATGTTTCGTACGGGGCAGACACATCTCCAGCCCCAGGCCTAGCATGTGATCATCCGATACTGGATCGATGTACGCAATACTACGGTATACTACGCTGATACAGATCTTATATTCCTATAAGAATATTTCTGGAGAATTGGGTAGGCATGGCGCTTTGCTAGAAGCCAACCTTGTCTTGTAAATCGGTAAAGACGTAGTACGAGGTACGTACGTGTTCGGATTATCCGACGACCGTATTTACTGCCAAAATATCCGGAGATCTCTTGGGTCGCTTCCTGAAGATTCACCTATGATATTTGATTCGGACTTAATTAATCTTGGATTAATTGCGGAGAAACTTTATCTTGGATAAAGTGCCTAATTTAGAGAGAGAACGATTAATTTGGAATTAATCGATAAAATTATTGTATTCGATATAATAATCGAAATTCGATTTCGACGCGAAATTAAAATTAGATTTTAATTCGGGCATACGAGTTAATTTAGAATTAATTCGTAAGCGACGTAAATAATAATTTCGCTAGGAGCGATTTTTATTTAAATCCGATTTAATTAACGTCGCGACGCTAGCTCGGTATTTCGGAAATATCGAACCCGAACGCGTGAGTGACGTGGGCCCACTTTCATTGGGAAACGTGTGGGGCCCACATGACACTTGTCATTATATGCATTATTTAATTGATAAGGCATTGCATGGTGATAGTGTGCATTACACTCAAATGTTTTGCATGGAGTTTGAGTGTTTGACACTCTAAGCCATTGCATGGTTTGTGTCATAGATTTATTATTAATTTAATAAAATTATGGCATAAATATAAATTGATTTTTGGTAAAACAAAATCAATACACAAATCTTTCTCTCTCAAATTTCTTCACATTGCCGTGAACTCCATGGAAGGGACAAAGAAGATTTGATCTTCTATTCTCCATTTTTGCTAGCACAAGCAAGGGATCAAAAGAGGTGATAGGGAAACCATCAAAGAGCTTGGAATACAAAAGCTTGGAGCTTCAAGTCTTCTTCCTCCTCTTGGCCGAATCTTCAACACTTGGAGCTTCCACCATTTGATCATCTTCTTCATCACATAGCTTTGTAAGTATGATTCCGCCATGCTTCAAGTCTTTTATATATATCATTTATAGTATTTCATGAATGCTTAATCTTTCCTTGGGACATATTATAGAAACCAACCAACAGATTTCCATGTATATCAACTACGTCTTGGTTCCTAGTTGATGTACCACCAGGCATTGTGCCCTATTGGTACTTTATTAGTCTCAAGGAAGACATACATGGAAGGCAAAACATACCCACGTTATAAGCTAGGCTTTTAGCGGAAATGTTCGTTATCAACATTGTGTGATACCGATTCACCCTTTACTGTTGCCACGGTAAATCCATTGGATTAAATGCTTGCTTAAAGCTGCATGTTTCATTTATGAACATATGACAGTTAACGGGGAAAATCACTTTCCTGAAAAGGAAAACTTTAGGCGGATGTTACAACATCCTGTCTGTTTTTGTCATACCAATAACAAGAAACAAGTTTGCAGGTATTCGAATCCATGTTTGGATTGAAGCAGGCGGTTACGTTTGGAATATCGTTTTGATGTAAATCATATATAATTTTATGATTTAATTCAAAACGAAATGATCTTGTGTAGATAGAGGGTTATGGGGAGCGCACTGACAAAAATGTCCTATAAATAATGATAATATATGTCCTTCTTGGAAATGATATTCCTATAATTAACAATCGGTGAAAGCTTGGCTTTCGAGAAAAACTCTTTGAAAGAACTCGTACATTGAACAAAAATGGTACGTGACCTGATTTCTCATATGCTTTTGAGCATGTGGATTCACAAACAGGCAAATCCAAGTGATAGTTACTGGATTAAGTTAAGAACATCCATTAGTATCTTAGAGATCTAATGATGCTGTCTTTATACTATGGAGAATGAGAACTTGAAGTGACTGAGTCACTGTAGCAAGTTTCTAAACCGAATAAAACGACTATAAGTCGTAACAACGGTATTATTACAGTTTGAATAACGGTACAGTGAGCTGGAAATCTTCCAAGCAAGATATTGTTACGAATAAAAAACAAATGCGGTTATTGTTGTAGCTGAGGGGCAGAATAGAAGCCATTTGGGTTGATAAAAATCTAATTAGATTAGAAATAGTTCTGTTAGCTGCTGAGCTAGGCGTCAGCACAGACTAAAGAATTAATGGTCTCATCAACAATCCAGATACATACTTCGATATTAATCTGATTTCATTCGGATCATACATCGTGGCGATGTGATGATCGTATAAATCGCATCAGAAGATAATCATGCAAATTCGCTGACGAAAACCTTTTCTCAGCAGTTTGAGCCAACCGTACATAGTTTCGGGTGTCAGACACTCGAGTGACTGGCTATAGGCCAAGTGGGAGATTGTTGGACAATTATGACCCATAGCGTCACTATTTGTACAGATCATGGTGTTGTTGTACAAATTAACTATGTGACAAATGAAGATTGTTCTCTTATCATTTGTGATTAGATCACCAAGATGAATTAAATGATAGGAGGTCCTTATGATTTGTCCTGGATTGAGAATGATATGAGACAGTATCAGTCCACGAAGGATAAATCATTAAATATCCCTAGTCAGAGTATTATCGAGATTGGACATCGATAAATTCGTAAAAGACTAGTATTACACTTGTGCGTTGTGAGGGCCATAACATCATAGTTCTCATATATTTGGGTATATAAGATACTCATGCAAGTGTAATAGGAGGTTGTGTTTTACCGATGGTACGGGAAACAGCTTCACTCTGGATAGACCCCTCGGAATTCCATTGGTAGTATGACTATGTGTCTATGAAAGTCCGAAATCAGGGTAGGTGTATTTGGTCTTAACCTGAGACTTGCACCGCTAATACTTGCGACAATCAATATACTTTTTTTTTGTCGTCCAGAGCTTTAACAGGTTCTGTGTACGCCTATACTGGGTTAAATGAGAATCGTAGTGTGTGTTGGGTGTGATGTCAAGACGGAAGTATCACTCAGTCATATGGAGATGATGATCGCGTAGGGTACATATAATGGTTCTCTAAAGGATTGCAACATCGGATAATATGACTGGGGTCATGATATCCGATAATAAAGAGACTAGTTGCTCGTAATCCGATATATGCTTCGTATGAAGCAGACACTGTACCAGCCACAGGCCTTGCATGTGATCATCCGATACTGGATCGAAATACGCAATACTACGTATACTACGCTGCTGATATAGATCTTTTATTCCTGTAAGGATGTTTCTGGAGAATTGGGTAGGCATGGCCTTTGCTAGAAGCCAACCTTGTCTTGTAAAGGTATAAACGTAGTACTAGGTACTTACGTGTCGGATAGTCCGACGACCTGATTTACTGCCAACATATCCGGGGATCTCATGGGTCGCTTCCCGAGATTCACCGATGAAGGATTGACTCGCACTTTAATTAATCTGGGATTAATTAGATGAGAGAGAAAATTAATCTGGGACTATTGCGGAGATATTTTATCTGGGATAAAATATCATTTAAAGAGAGATAACGATTAATTTGGAATTAATCGATTAATTAATATATTCGATATATTAAACGAAATTGGATTTCGACGCGGAATTAAAATTAGATTTTAATTCTTCGGGCGAACAAGTTAATTTAGAATTAATTCGTTAGCGACGTGAATAGTGATTTCACTAGGCATAATCATTTAATTACGTCGCAACGGAAAATTCGTTAATTTGGAATTAACGAACCCGAGCCCGGGATTATTTGCGAGCGCATTCGCATTTCGAATTCGAGTGCGGCACACAAGTCAAATCAATCGTCAAATCGCAAGTCACATCAAGCGTCAAATCATTAGTCACTTTGAGTGATGTGACAATTTGTCACTTGATTGATTGAGTGTGATGTGACTTGATGGGAGTGGTTGGAAAGCTTTTTGAAAGCTTGATTGACATATATTATTATTTAATGTTTTGGAATATGTTGAATTGATTTTTATAAAAATCAATAACATTACACATTTCCACTCTCTCTCTTCTCACACACGGATTGGAGCCAAACTTCTTCTTCTCTCTCACGCCCAACAAGGGCAGTCAATTTTTCTCTTGTTTACCGAGAGCCAAGGAGAAAAGGGAAGCAAAGTGTGATGTTTTTGTGGCAAAAACATCAAGAGCTAGCACTCCGAGAGACATGCGAAGGTGATAGGGAAGTCCACCCATGAGCTTGGAATCACCACGACAAAGCTTGGAGCTTCAAAGATGATCCAATGCCGAAAATGGAGGAGCCATGACAGTGAACTGCCGTGACCATGACAGAGGACATAAATCATTTTTTGTTTGTAGCCGCGTCGCTCAATCGATCGATGTGAGTATTCCGCAACTTCCTCGATTGCATTCGCACTTATTTCATTGCTTGTTATTCGATCCCCGGGACCGTAGAACTCCAACACCCTCAACTTTCCAGGATTTGCACTTTAGTCCAAATTTGTTCAAAACCACTCAAGATCAAATCCAATCAACACGAAAATTAATATGCATCATATATACATCATTAATTAACACATATATGAAAAGCCCCAAATTTGGAAAAGATTATGAACCCTAATTTTACAAAATTATCCATTATATCAATTAACGCCAAATTAATTAAATTCATCCCTTTAATTCAATCCATACCACACCAAAACAAGTATAATCACCATGAAACAACTCAAGAACAATTCTAGGTCATTTATGAGTGGCTAAGCAACTCTAGAATGACAATAATACCATCAAATGTCTAAAAGAGTGATAAAGAACTAATTTCATGCAATTTTTATTAACATACATGCTTTCATCTTTCTACCAAGTTCCTAACCATCAAAATACATACACAAAAGAGTAGATAAAAATCTAAGCTACACATATTGAAGCCTAGAGTCATGGAAATATTTTTGTGTAGAAGAAAGTAAGAAAAAACTTACGATCCAAAGATTTCCAAGCTTTTCTTTGCTTTCTTTCTCTTTTTCTCAAGCTTTCTCTGTATTTGATTTTGGAAACTTGAACATTATGAAACAAAAAATGAAAAACAAGGCTTATATATTTCCTTGCATTGACCGAAAAAAATAGGAAAATATTGGCCAAGTCTTTTTCAATTTTGTTTCAATATTATATAAATGGATAATAAGGATGATTAATTAATTTGTGGTATTGATTCATTTAATCATTTAATGATATCAAAAATGTACCCATGAAATCATGCCAATTTATCCAATAAAAATTGGCCCATTTATACAATTAAAAAAAATACCATTTGCTAACTTATATAAGAAAAACAAGATATTTGTAAATTAATTAATTTAATCATTTAACTATTAAACAATTAAATAATTAAATACAAACATCTAAATATATGTATTATATTTACATTAAATAATCAGAATGCATATATTAATATTAAATTTCAAATATCATAATTTGACATTTAACAAATGGCCGAAAGATCCCAAACGCATATACATTCGTTTAACCGTTAAACGACTTATAAATAATCAGTATTATTATTAAAAGGTGCCATAGTGCTCTACGAGTATATTTCATTATTGAGACTCTCTAGGTTCAGGAATATCCATCACGAAATCCAATTTCGTGTCCATAATCTTACCCACCCGTAATTATTATGAACACGGATAAACTCTCTGAACCATATAGGTCGAGGTCACTGCATACATATAATCATTCCGTTACAGGTATCCGGATTATCCTAGAGATATAGATATAAACGTCAAATCTCTATAGGTATAATCTCTGTCGATGATTCTGTTAGCAATCTCTTAATAACACTTAGAACTCCCTTCTATAGTATACCACGAGCCCATGGATTTAA
>SKCR01032670.1:0-32727 GCA_019454045.1 Zanthoxylum bungeanum | reverse complement strand
GCTAAATTTGCTTTTGGTTCCCCCTTAACCGAACAAATTCACTATTGAGGGAGGATCATCTCGGGAGTAATATTCTCATAATGCCCTGAGACCAAAATCAGCCGTCAACAGAAGGAATTGAATGAAATTAGTTTGTCAAAAAATCCTAAAGAGATAGATCAAGAAAATCATTTTGAGTGATAGGTTTTGAATCAATGTGACTTGTGCATTGAAAACCATCAAACCTCTGGTTAATGTTAATGATGAAATATGATGAAAAATACATCAGATGAGATTTCATATATGGTACCATTGATAAAGCAAATGAAGAGATAACAAAAAAAAATTGAGAGATGAAGTTGGAGGATATAATGAGATATCGAAGAAAACTGATGATATGTAGGAGTTTCATATTCACCGCTATTTGCTTGCTACTGCATACTTTATCATTCCAATAATCCGAAGACTAAATTGGGATTTTTTATGTGCATGGCCAAACTTATCACCAAGGATGGAGATAAGAAGGTAAATTGCACGTGGATGCAATCTTAAGAAAGATAGGAATGTTTTCATTTGGCCTGGCTAAAAACTCCATAATCAATTGTAGCCCTGGTATGTGAATTACCATTTAGGTGTAATTATTATTGAAAATTTGTCTTAATTTTAAAAAGTGGGTTCAGTTTTGGTGGAGATAATATGGAGACCAAATTCTTGAGCTGTAGTACTTAGCTATAAAGACCTTGAGTCTGTCTTGGGGTACATTTTATTTTATATGAACTTGCAAAAACTTGTGAATACTTAATTCAAAAAAATAATTTTTTTATCATGAACTCCTTAAATATTTGTGTAGATTCATACAAAAAGGAGAAACAAATTATCCATCCAAAAATTAAACTCATTGGGGCAAGAGATTGTAGCATAAGTTCTTGAAGAAATAATCATTGAAAGAGTATGAAGATCCCTTAATTAAGAATGAGATATCTTCGGATGATGAGTAAGTGGTTGGAGGAGAGTGTGTTGTGGAAACGTCTTCATATAGATTTTTAAGAGTTGACATCAGTCAACCGAGTAGGCCACTAGAATGAAAGAGAAAAAAATAGGAAGGTAATTTACTCTTTATTTAAATGAATTCACATATTATAAATTTCGGATTGATAAGCATATGGTTGTAAGTTATTTGTTAGGCAAAGACTCTGAACTAATGGATGAAGAACCTCAGTGAGAGGAAAAATACAAGTGATGAGTAGAATTAGATATGATGATAACACTTTGGAAGATAACACTTCAAATGATGATAGGAGAGATGAAACCTTAAACCCACATGAAACTTCTTTTGTTATGATGAATATGTTTTAGTTAGTATAGGTATATTATGGATTATTTGATTTCAATGATTTCATGAATTTATGCTTTTATTTTCTATTTTAATTTTTGTGTGCTTAAACTGAGGTGTTACCGTCTCGAGACTATCTGCCTTGCCTTAATCGGAACATTGCCTCGCACCGCATATCGAGTTTTCAAATCTTGTTTATTTCTTTTACACTTTCCTAAAATGCAGACCACCAACTCTTGGTACAACTAGTTACTAAAAGACAAATTTGTTGCATAATCAATGCATCAAATCGATAAGGATAAAACTAAATGAAGGAGATACGAGGGTGTACATGCACAAAAGTTTGATGGCTACTTTCGGTAACTCTTCCAATACATAATCAGGTCAATTCATTACCGATATAGGGACTGGTGCATATGGCACGAAGTCAAGATCCATGCATGTACAAATGTACTGACAAACACCTCTCCTTTCCTATTGGTTCAAAGATTACCTGCCCCTCCATTGAATATTGCCATGCGCTCCTACGGGTGGAACACTAATCACAAGATTGAAAGATTTCTTATAGAACCCAGATTCATTCAAAAACAGACTCATTATTTTACTATTATATCTACCAACACTGATATAGCCCAAATTGGAAAACTTGAAACTATCACATTACTTGAGACTACAATATAGACAATTCCTCAATTAGAACTACAAAACTATTAATACCCACAAGAATATTCATACTGAAGAGGAAAACATATAAAGCAGATGCGCTCCCCTTCCCGTGTCTATGACAATAGTGTTGCCTAAGATGACATAAGCTTTGCTTCTTTCTAGCACTACATCAGTGTATCGCTACAGTAGCATTGATTTCTTAAAACCTATAAGATGTCAAGAATCCTCCAAAGTCCATTATCCATATGCATTTAAGAACCAGTGAAAAGGATAGTAAAGATAAAAAAATAACAAAATCAACTACAAAAACAATAAAGACAGCCCTGAAACTGTCATAAAAGACATAATTTTGTCAACCAATGTTGTTAAAGGCGAGAGGCGCACCGAGGCGATCAGAGCCAGAAAAGCGAGGCGAGGGGCGCAAGGCGCACGCCTCTCAGACACGAGACGCACATTTATTAATAATAATTTTAAATTTGTAATAAATGCATCATTAACTTGTAAATATAAAAAAATAATAAATAGATTATAATATTTTGACATATACTCTACTTTTATATTACTTCTACTTGTCTAATTCATAATACTTGACAAAATATGCACAGTTCAAAACTTCAAATTCAAGAAAATAATAAAAACAAGCGTAATTAAAAATATGCCTAGTTCAAGTACAAGAAAATGAAAAACAAGAAGCATTAAAAAAATGTGCTGAAAAAAGAATCGTAAATAAATAAAATATAAAAGAAAGAATCGTAAATAGAGAAAATGGAAAAAATAAAGAAAAAAGATAAAGAAAGAAACAGATCTTAAAAAGTTAAAAAAAAAAAAAAAAAAAAAAACTGTAAAAGAAAAAAGAAATACAAATGTAAAAGAAAGAATTGTAAATAAAGAAAATGAAAAAGAAATGAAGAAAGAAACAGAAATGAAAAAGGTAAAAAAGAAAAATAAAACAGAACTATAAAAGAAAAAAGAAACATAAATGTAAAAGAAAGAATCGTAAATAAATAAAATGGAAAAACAGAAAAAAGATGAAGAAAGAAACAGATTTGGAAAAAAAAGGTAAAAAAATTGATGAAAAAACCGTAAAACCATGATGCGCGCGCCTCGTTGCGCCTCGCGCCTCACTGCGCCTCACGTCGCCTCGCCTCAAGCAGTTGGATGCGCATCGGTGATCGCCTCGTGCGCCTCTCGCCTCGAGGCGCGCCTCAGTGCGCCTCTAACAACACTGTTGTCAACTGCCAAGGAAGTGCTCAACAATAACATACTACTACATAGTTATAGAAAAATAAACTAACAGTTGAGTTGAACATAGGGATCCCAAGTTCCCAACAATGTTCGAACTCGTTATGCGATGCGAGGCGATCCCCCGTTTGAGGCAAGATGTACAACCTCAAGGCAGTAGTCTCAATCCAAAGACGGGAAAAAGAAAATTAAAAATATAAAATAAAAGCGTAAATTCACAATATCATCAAAATCAAATCATCCATAACACATTCATACCAGCAAAAACAAAAATAAAATATCAGCATCATAACAAAACAAGTTCATAATAACAAACAAAATTGAAAATAAAACAGCAAACACAATACTAGAAATTTCAACTCTCAACATGCCCTCTCTCCACTCCTCATTTACACACATTCTTTCCTTAACAGGCTTTTAAACACTTCACAGGCCCAAAGCCTTTTCTTTTTGGTCCACTAATAATCCTTTATTTCACTTGATAGATATTTTCTCAAGCCTTGTCCCACAGTGATTGATTTCCCATTTTCTACTCTGCTTGCTACACTAGTCTTTTACCAAGCAATTGCTTCTAACTTCTTCTTTTCAACAACTTTACTTTTCTCTCTGCCATTTACTTTGCCTTCTTTCTTCGTATTTTCATCTTCTACAACTTCTTACTTTCCAATTGTTACAAAGTCAAATCAGTAAAAAATAAAGCAAGAAAAAAATATGCAGCAAAGGAACACTATCGTCCAGCAGGAAAAAAAATTACCTTCAAGAATAAATTGAAGATGGAGTTGCTGAAGAGAAGGTTGATGGAGTTAATGATTGAAAATTGAGATTGAAGAATTGAAGATGAGGAAGAAAAATCAATTTTAGAGTTAGGGTTTCAAAAGAGGTTTGGGTATCAGGGGGTTTTTCATGTGTTCACTCCCAACTTCAGCTCCCCTTTATATTTCTATAATTTTTTTTTAATAAAATTGGTTGGGTTTTTGAGTGCTCGAGTAGGCGTGTCCGAGTCGTGACACCTCGCGACGCCCCAACTTGAGGCAGTGTGAGGCGACACGCCTCAAGCCGAAGAGGCAGCAAGTACAAGAAAAGGGCTCGAGGCGGCAGCACCGCCAAGGCGGCTGAGGCACTCCTGGAGGCGTCTCCTCAGTCCTATTTTTAAACCATGGATCCCAAACCCATTTACAAATAATAATAACATTATGTTGGCATTGACAGATGTTCACACCTAGTCAACCGAGATTCTCACACCAAGTAAAATCCAACCTCTTCTCATTAAGGTAAGAAACTATATATATTATCAAGCAATCCATACATCAGAAAGAAAGCGAAATAACTCGAAAAGAAGCCTCCTTTCAATCTATAAAAGTATCCCAAAAGACAACAAGAAGTAGTTCCATGTAATCATCAATAAAACCCTAATTGGTACAAGAATAAAAACTTCAATAGCAATAGCAATCACAATCACCCAGAAGCATAACAATAATTTAAATAAAAACACATTCTTTTCAAACAGCAATCCAAATATCAACACAAAGCACATGTAAAAATATTATACAACCACATCAAACTGATTATTGAAACAACAAACTGAATCTCAATTGAAACATTTTTTTAATTTTTTATTTCTTATTATTGCCTTTAGCACCGGCCGAATCTCCACCAGCGGCCTGAGCTGCCTTCTTGGCGGCCTTCTCTTGCAGCGCCTTAGCATCCCTAACCACAAAAAAATAAATAAAAATCAAGTGTGAAAAGTCGAAACGGCGTCGTTATGAATAAACGGGTGTGAGGATTAAAAAAAAAAATTAAAAAAAAAACCTTTCGCGACGCTGTTCGGGAGTCAAGCCTTCGTCTTTGTTCTTTCCCTTGCTGCCGCTGCGAGCCGCTGCTCTCTCACGATCGCGATCTCTCTGGCTTCCGCGTGAGATTCGATTCAAATCAAAACTAATTGATCAAGGAAAGCTAATTAATTACGAATAATTTGTCAATAACAATAATAGAGATTCATAAATTTCGAAAGCAATTAAAAAAAAAAAAAGGATATGAGTCATGGTGGTTTCGTCTTCGCACGAGAGGAAAACAAACAATGAGAGATTTCAGAGAGACCAGCACTTTCGTTCAACCACAAACAAGTCTCTCCTTTTATTTATTTATTTATTTATTTATTATTTATCTCCTTTTTTTATTTTGTCAAGTTGTGATTACATAATCTCTTTTGGCAAAAGAAACTCGAGCATCACCGACGGCTGTCTTAGCCTAATGAAACTAGAGTTCTGGAATGGGTTGAATTTTAAAAAGTCCAATTATATTCGTAGTGTTAATTCAAAATTTAATGAATTTGATTTTTTTAATATTTTAAAAAATTAATAAACAATACGTTGAAATTGGGGATGCATTTTTTTTAATCTGGTCCATTTATAAACCCTAAATGAAACGCTATAAAATGAAATGATGTAATGTAATGTAACTTGAAATTTAAAATTTGTTATTTAAATTGAAGGAAGATGATGGAATAAAGTGTAACAAAAAGAAGCATTAAGCCTTTAAAAATGAACCGTTCAAATTGAGGTTGTGATGAAACATTACTTTAAAAATAATATTACATGTAAAGATAAACTTGTTGGAGTTGGCGCTTTGAGCGCCAATCCGAATAATATATTGTATATTATATTTTATTATTTATTAATAATATAACTATATTTTCATTTCAGTTTGTTAATGGTAATTATTATTATGTCATTATCTTTTAGTGCATATTAGTTTATATAAATACATACATACATACATACAAATTTATATGCTGAGAATGACACCGACCTTAGAATAATCACGTAGTAATATTGGATATTGGGTATGGTCCGTCATTGGGATGGTATTACTATTATAAACTATTATTAAAGTGTATATATATTATTAGTCGTTGGTTTTGGAATACAGTCGGATTCCTATAACCTATAAGACTAGCACTTGTCGTATATTGGAATTGATGTTCTAACGGTATAACCTAATGGACCATGAGCTTGGGAAGCTTGTATGGACATGTGGGTATTTGTTTGATCGAATATTGAATTACTTTCGGATGATTCCTAATAGTTAGTAGTACACATCACCGTCAATAGGAATCTCTTTGATTCGAGTCGCATATGTGATCCTCCACATTTTGACACTATGTGTGTCAGAGACCTTTCATGGTCTGACCGCTAGATGGTCGTTGGGTGTGGACCAATATACTCGTTAATCATTGTGTATCAAGGTATGATCTGTCGGCATGTATGTCTACCAAAAGGGGTTTAGATATCCATGTTAATGGGTCACGATTCTTAAGACTTTTGTCAAAGCCGATCACCTAGGGTTGATATACATCAGAAATAGTGTACTGATTAATTATAAAGAATCGTGGACATGTCTGTAGGACACAGAACTTGACGACGCTGTTCTAGGCTCACGGCCTAGTTGAGAGTACGAAATAACATGGAGTCGCCACCACCCGGTGGAACCAGGACAAAGATTTAAAGCCACACTTACCCCTCGCAAGGGAAGACCTCAAACCATTGGGTTCGGAATGGTCTCTTACTTATGTCACTTGTGATGATATGATTTGTGCAATAAACTAACCGAATCTATTCAATAATCATGCTCAAGGGTAATCTACGCCTAAGTCCGCATGCATAATAATAACAATGAGAACCTATGTCTAAGTTCGCATACTTCAAAGTAAGTGGTCATAACGGCAAACACGCAATAACATACAACCATCACACAAACATGCTCAATTATCTAATGCGGAAAATAAATAAGAATCTAAGCATAAATATAAATTAAATCCCTAATGTAAAAACAACCTAATCATGCTTTAATGACAAATAAATAAACTACGAACTACAACATGCTCAAAAACACAAGTTTGGATGAGACGAAATACGTGTCTCTTAAGTGGTACGTGGCGTTGTATCCCGAGTACAAACCGCACTACCGTCCATTCGGATTCGGCTACGGAATTTACGTCCGGGTTTCCATCCTATATACCACAAAAGGGAACACATACTCCGCTCATCCAACAATCACATCATGCCTCAAACGACTCTCATGCGATAATACTTTCAAAATAAATAAAATAAAACGAAAGAAGAAAGAAGATAAGTGAAAAGGTGCCCTCAGGTCTAACCTCTTTTTTCGTCTCACGAAAGGGCGTTACACGGTCGTCGGAAGGTGTGAATGATCCGCTACTTTTCCGATTTCGCTAACTCAACGTCTTTTCTCACTGTTCGCTGTTGGGTTGTTGTTTTCGCTCCGTTTCACTGCTGTTTGTGGTCTCGGTTTTCGGTGGTAAAGATGTAGTTTTTCTGGTCGTTGGGTTTAGTTACTGTTTGCGGTATTCGGGGACTGTTTTGGGCTGTTTTGTGCGATTTTGGGGACTGTTTTTGGTGCAGTTTTGGGGGCGAATTCTGGACTGTTTCAGGGCTGTTCTTTGCGTGAGTGGAAGCAGTTTGTGAGGGGTTCATTTGCGTGAGTGGAAGCAGTTTGTGGAGGGCTGAATGGGCGTGAAACAAGGGCAGTATGTGTGGGTGGCTAATGACGTGAAACAAGGGCTGTGAGGGTAGCTACTGACGTGAAATAAGGGCAGTATGTGAGGGTCTTATGCGTTGAAACAAGGGCAGTATGTGAGGGTCTTATGCGTTGAAACAAGGGTTGTTGTGGGTGGCTAATGACGTGAAACAAGGGTTGTTGTGGGTGGTGAACTGAGGTGGTTTACTGGGTTTTATGACGTAAATGGGGGCTACTGATTAGGGGGTTTTATGCGTCAATTGGGCTGTTTTTGGAGGGGATTCAACGTGGCTTGCTGGCTGTTTTGTGTGAGAGTTGGCTGGTGTGAAGGGTGTTGGCTTGAAGCTTGCTGTGAGGGCTAGTGAGGGACGCTTTGAGTTTGGTTTGTGAACTGAGTGGCAGTGGCGTGAAGCAAGGGGTATGTGGCGTGGAGTGGCTGAATGTTTGTGCGTTGATGGTCGTGAAGTCTTCAGATTTGTTTAGGGTTTTGTATGTGTGTTTGTTTTGATCGGTGGACTGCTATGTTTGGTGGGCTGCTGTGCATGGAGAGAATGGAGAGTGAGGGACGCTTTGAGTCTGGTTATCACGTTGGTTTGTGCATGTGTCAGTGAAGAGCAGAGAAAGATTAGGTTTAAAGTCGGCTAGGTTTGTGGCTGCTGCTTGCTTGAGGGGGGTGATGGTTCACGTGTTTGTGGATTGAAGGAGGCTATGCGTGAAGGGCTTATTTGGCGTGGTGTGGGGGGCTGCTGTGAAGGGTTTCTTTTATTGATTTGTTACAGTTCGGTGGGGCAGTTTGTGGGGTTGGTTTTGTGATTGTTGCTGTGTATAAGCTTGGTCGGTGGTCATTAGTTCATGTGGCTATTTGTATCGATAGTTCAGTTTTGGGGAAGGGGCTGCTGGGTGTATGAGAGAAGAAGATCAAGGTTTACTTCGTGAGTCGGCTGATGAGGTTAGGGCAATGGCGTTGATCTGTTGACCGTGAAAGTGCTTAGGTGCTTAGGTTTGTTTATTATGTTTGGGCGGTTTGTGGCTGGTGTCAAGATGAGAGACGAATGGGGTTCAGTCAGTGAGAGAGCCGTGAATACGTTTAGGGGTTTTTTTTTGGATTTTTGTTTTTGTGTTGTTCCGTGAGTGAGAGAGGGTCTTAGGGTTTCTTTATATAGTGGTGAGCTAGGTTTAGGATTTTCTTGGAAATGATCTATTTAATTTTGGAATTAGAATTTATTTAGATTTTAATTGGTTTTAATTGGTTTTAATTTGATTTTAATTTAATTTTAATTTAATTTAATTTGTGAAATGTGTTTTAATTTAATTTAAGTTTAATTTGTGACATATATTTTAAATGTTTTAATTATTAATTTGTGAGATGTGTTTTAAATGTTTTAATTATTTTGGATTGGGTTGGGTGTGTTTTAAAAACAGAGGTCCAACAAGCGAAACAAGCGAGTTAAATTCGTCCAAATGCTAATTTCCAACTTTCCCCTTCCGACGTCCGTTTCCCGCGGTTCACAATCAAAGAGGTAGTGTCTCCATACGAGACTCATCATCGGGACTTACGTGCAAAAATGCAGTGCCTACAGTCGCCCCCACTTTGATGAGACTTGTGCAGTGTGTGACAATGACAATCCTATCAAAGTACGTGCAATGCATTTTTACTTACCTGGCTCGCCAGCTGCCACCTGACTTGCATGCTGCTTCGAACTGAGTTTTTATGGCGGCGAGTTGCCTCGACCCCTGGGCTTTGTTCCCGAACCACCGAATGTGAACTGTGCTGATGTTGCAGTGGGCCCTCGACCCTAGGACGCATCCCGGAACTGCAACCGACAACGGGGGCACCTCGACCCTGGGCACCTCGACCCAATATCGCTGACAATGTGGGCCTCGCCCTCAAACTTATGATGTAGTGGGCACCTCGACCCTGTGACGCATTTCGGAACTACAACCGACAACGGGGGCACCTCGACCCAACACCGCTGACAATAGGGACCTCACCCTCAATATGATGATGTAGTGGGCACCTCGACCCTGGGACGCATCCCGGAACTACAACCGACAACGGGGGCACCTCGACCCTGGGCACCTCGACCCAATACCGCTGACAATAGGGACCTCGCCCTCAATATGATGATGTAGTGGGCACCTCGACCCTGGGACGCATCCCGGAACTACAACCGACAACGGGGGCACCTCGACCCTGGGCACCTCGACCCAACACCACTGACAATAGGGACCTCGCCCTCAATATGATGATGTAGTGGGCACCTCGACCCTGGGACGCATCCCAGAACTACAACCGACAACGGGGGCACCTCGACCCTATGACGCATCCCAATACCGCTGACAATAGAGACCTCGCCCTCAAACTGATGATGACGTGGGCCTCCCCCACCCCCAAAAACTGATACTAATGTGGGCCTCGCCCTGAACTGATACTGATGCGGGCCTCGCCCTCAACTGATACTGATGTGGGCCTCGCCCCAAAACTGATACTGACGTGGGCCTCGCCCCAAAACTGATACTGATGTGGGCCTCGCCCCAAAACTGATACTGATGTGGGCCTCGCCCCAGACTAATACTGATGTGGGCCTCGCCCTCAACTGATACTGACATGGGCCTCGCCCTAGACTGATACTGATATGGGCCTCGCCCTCAAACTGATACTGATATGGGCTCGCCCTATGTTGATATTGATATGGGCCTCGCCCCCATGCTGATACCGATGCTAATATGGGCCTCGCCCTCAGAGTGCCATACCCGGCAAGACCGATTCTGATGCTAATGTGGGCCTCGCCCCCCGGAGTGCCATACCCGGCAAGACTGATTCTGATGTCTCCATACCTGGAGTGTCGTACCTGGCCAAATTGATCTGATGTCTCCATACCGGGAGCGCCATACCCGGTAAAACTGATACTGATGATGACGTGGGCCTCGCCCCCAGAGTGCCATACCCGGCAAGACTGATTCTGAATTAACGTGGGCCTCGCCCTCAGAGTGTCATACCCGGCAAGACTGATACTGATACTAATGTGGGCCTCGCCCCCCAGAATGCCATACCCGGCAGAACTAATACTAAACCAATGTGAGCCTCGCCCCCAGAATGCCATACCCGGCAGAACTGATATTGAACTGATGTGGGCCTCGCCCCCTATAATGCCATACTCGGCAAAACTAATACTGTACTGTATGAGATGGTCCATTCCTGAACCGTTACTATGATGTGGTACATTCCTGAACCGTTACTGTGATGGTCCATTCCCGAACTGCGTTCCATTCTCGGAGTGCCATTCTCGGCTTGTTCATTCCCGCACTATGCTCCGTTCTTGGAGTGTCATTCATGGCTTGTGATGCAATGGGCCTCAACCCTATGACTCATCCCCAAAGCTAATAGTGATGTGGGCCTCGACCCTGGGACTCATCCCCAAAACTGATGCTGAAGTGGGCCTCGACCCTAGGATTCCTTCCCGGATTTATTCCAAAACTATGCTGATATGGGCCTCGACCCTGGGACTCATCCCCAAAACTACTACTCATATGTTGCTGATTCTGGTTGGCTTGTCTTTGCCGCTTTCTCTTTTTCTTCTTTGAAACCTGTGAATACAAAACAAGACAAAGATTACATGTATATGACGTGTATGCATGTATGCAAGAATGTGTTTCCTATTCCGATGGGTTAGGCCTTCCTTGTGCTCCTCGGTGCTTCTTCGCCTATAACTGCCTTTGGTCGTCCTCTGGGCATGCTTACAGTCTCTTTCTGTTGATGATTTGTCTCATGGCTTAAGTTCCCGTTATGCCCTTATTTGGGAGGTGGTAGACTGGTCGCCCCCAGTCTTGATGTAGCTTTCTGCTCTCCACTGTTTGCACTTCGTAAAGATGAACCACATGGCGGGGCCTTCCATATCATCATATTATATTACATGCTACGAAATAGTTCCAATAGTTATACATATCATTGTCCTCAAAGAATGCTCAATAATGAAACTAGAGAACCTTCAAAACACTCAATGCAACTCAAATCCAAGTCTTTGAATAAATGATCTAAGCCAGACTCAAAGTGTGTGCGTGCAAAGGTTCCTTTGCAGCTCGATTCCTAGATAAGCCAACTCGATGATTTTGTTTCAAAAATCGGGATCGATGGGTCAAACCAACCTAGATGTCTCAGTTAGGCTCTGCAATTACTTTTTCGTGCTCAATGTGGTATGGTTTTATCTTTCTTTTCCTTTGTCTCCCTTTTTTCTTTTCATGTTGAACTTCATTTTTTTCTTTTTCTTTTTTTTTTTCAACACACCTACCCTTTAAGGTAGCATTTCTCCTCATGATGGTCCTAATACTCGCCCATGGGTAGCTTCACGCTTATCGGTTATAGGCGGTTTATTTTTTTCAGTGACTTTTCTTTTATTTTCAACCATACCACACATCATAACACAAGCAAGTCAGGATAGACATCCAAGCAAACGGTCATTCACCGACCTACAATTTTTTTCAACTAGTCATCTTGCCAACTACTCAGGTTTTCACCGCTAAGAACCTATAGTGAAGTACTTACGAGTCCAGCATAGATCAACAATTCAAAGCATAAGATAAAAGCACATCAAGAGTTTATCGTTTCTAAGATTTCATCCTAAAGCAAACGATTTCATCATCGAACTTATGTCTAACTATTAAGGACTAAACAACCCTTTTTTTTTCTTTTTCTTTTTCTCTTTTTTTTTTCAATTCTTTTTTTTTTTTTCTTTTCTCCTTTTTTTTTTAATTTTTTTTTCTTTTTTTTAAAGGCCCCCCAATGGTCTTTCTATCATTGCCGTAAGGTTTTCTATTTCTCGATTTCCTTTTCCCCGCTATCCATGTTTGCTAAACTCCTCTTGACAAACCCCTTTTTTTATCCCTAACCCAACGGATATCTATGATGGCTTTTAAGACACATAGGGTTAACGTGATGCGTGAATGCATGAGATGCGTGTGATGTATGAGATATAATATGCATGTGGTTTTCAAAAGCATAAAGAGGAAACTCCTATAGGATATATAACTATGGTTCACATATGGGTTTATGACAATGCCTTTGATTGAACTCCCTCAACCCACTATAGAAATGGTCAACTAATGCATAAATTATACACATCACAATACATGATTTTGGGGCCGATTCTCTATCCCCAGTGGAGTCGCCAGACTGTAGGACACAGAACTTGACGACGCTGTTCTAGGCTCGCGGCCTAGTTGAGAGTACGAAATAACATGGAGTTGCCATCCGGTGTGAACCAGGACAAAGATTTAAGGCCGCACTTACCCCTCGCAATGGAAGACCTCAAACCGTTGGGTTCAGAATGGTCCCTTACTTATGTCACTTGTGATTATATGATTTGTGCAATAAACTAACCGAATCTATTCAATAATCATGCTCAAGGGTAATCTACGCCTAAGTCCGCATGCATAATAATAACAATGAGAACCTATTGTATACAACAGAACTTGACGATGTTGTTCTAGGCTCGCGGCCTAGTTGGGAGTATAAAATAACATGGAGTCGCCACCCGGTGTGAACCGGGACAAAGATTTAAGGCCGCACTCACCCCTCGCAAGGGAAGACCTCAAACCGTTGGGTTCGGAATGGTCCCTTACTTATGTCACTTGTGATGATATGATTTGTGCAATAAACTAACCGAATCTATTCAACATTCATGCTCAAGGGTACTTAGATCTAACATGCTTTCATCCAAATAACTCCACGCAATATAACACAATGAGCATATTGAACCATTAAACCAAAGTAAACAAATAACTAATTAAACATAAACATAAACTAAACAAAGCATCATGCATAAAGAATAAAGAAACGACATGCCTAAATAACATAATCATGCTTCGAACATTAAATAATAAACTAAATTAAATCATGCTTTAAATAATAAACAAATAACCTAAAGACTATAACATGCTCAAATACAAGTTAGGATGAGATGAGATACGTGCATCTTAAGTGGTACATGGCATTGTATCCCGAGTGCAGACCATACTACCGTCCATTCGGAATCGGCTATGGAATTTATGTCCGGGTTTCCATCCGATATACCACAAAAGGGAACACATATCTCGTTCATCCAACAATCACATCATGCCTCAAACGACTCTCATGCAATTATATTCAAATTGAATAAAATAAACGAAAGATAATGAATAAAAGGTTGCCCTCAGGTCTAACCTCTTTTGTCGTCCAAGAAAGGGCGTTACACGTCCGTTGGAAGGGTGAATGATCCGCAACTCTTTTGGTTCACTAACTACGTTTTCCTCGCTGTTTTGCTGTTCGGCTGCTGTTTTTTACTCCGTTTCGCTGCTGTTTTAAGGGTATTTTCTGGTCACTGTTTTGGGTAGTTTCGGGGACTATTTTGGGTAGTTTCGGGGACTGTTTTAGGGGCTAAATAGTGCAGTTTTTTGGTGCGGTTTTAGGTCAGTTTCTGGATGATTTCAGGGGTGTTTTCCAGGTCTAATATTGTGACAAACTGGACAGTGCAGTGGGCTTTAATGGCGTGCAGTTTGGTGTGTGTAATGGGCACAAAAGACAATGCAGTGCAAGGAAGATTAGGCAGCAGTTTGGGCAGTTTGTAGGGGGGTTTTGCGGCAGTGAGGGGGGCTTAGTTTGTGGTGTTTTTGGCAAGTGGTAAGGGCAGGTGGCTGTTGGGTGGAATACGTGGCTGTTAGCGTGCAGGTCAGTGGGCGTTTTAAGGCAATTAGCGTGAGAGTGTGGTTGAAGGGAGGCTATGTGGCTTGTGAGTGAGGGACGTAGTGGGCTCGTGGTGTTTGTTAAATGGCTGGTGTGAAGGCTTGCAAATTGCGTGAAGGGCAGAGGCTGCTGGCTTGAATTGTCGGCTATGTGGTGTGATTAGTGGGTGCGGTCTTCACGTAAGGGGGGACAGTGTGCGATGGTGGAGGGCTTTGTTATTTTGTTTGTGATTTTTGTGAGGATGAGCCAGCCAGCCAGGGTTTGAATGTGTGGAGAGGGGTTATTTTTATAGGCAAGGGGATGGATTTTACCTTGTTGGGGAAGGAATAGGATTTGTGTATTAATTAGGAGATATTTTTAATTTAGTATGTGATAAGGAAATCTTTTAATTAGGGGAATTGATTTGATTTGTTCTTTTTAGTTAAGGATATGATTTATTAATTTAGGAAGGTGATTAATTTAATTTAGGAATGTGTTTTATTTAAATTAGGAATTTAAGTTAATTTAATTTCAAGTTCAATTTAATTTGTGAGATGTGTTTTAAATGTTTTAATTATTTAATTTGTGAGATGTGATTTAATGGGTTTGGTGTGTTTTAAAATAGAGGTCAAAGAAGCGAACCCGAAGCGAAACAAGCGAGTTAACTCTGACAAAATGCTAATTTCCATCTTTACCCTTCCAACGTCCGTTTCCCGCAGTTTTCACAACTAAAGAGGTAGTGTCTCCATACGAGACTCATCATCGGGCTGATATGCAAAAATGCAATGCCTACAGTCGCCCCCACTTTGATGAGACTTGTGCAGTGTGACAATGACAATCCTATCAAAGTACGTGCAATGCATTTTTACTTACCTGGCTCGCCAGCTGCCGCTTGACTTGTCTGTTGCTTCGAACTGAGTTGATCTGGTGGTGAGGTGCTGCGACCCATGAGGTTCATCCCTGCAAGATGCTGCGATCTCTAGGAATCACTACCGAACTGAACTGATGTGATGGCAAGGTGCTTCGACCCCTAGGCTTTGTTCCCGAATTATCTGTGGGCTTTGTTCCCGAACTGTGTAGAGAGTGGGCTTTGTTCCCGTTGTGTTGAGTGTGATGGCGAGGTGCCTCGACCTCTGGGCTTTGTTCCCGAACCATCTGTGGGCTTTGTTCCCTAACTGATTTGATGATGTGCCATTCCTGGCGTGATAAACCCCGTACCTAGGGTGTCGCAGTTGTGCCATTCCCGACGTGTTAACCCCGTACCTAGGATGTCGCAGTTGTGCCATTCTCGGCATGCTAACCCCGTACCTAGGGTGTCGCGGTGACATCTTCGTACCTAGAGAGCCATAAATGTCTGAGTGCTAACCCTATACCTAGGGTGTCGCGGTGACGCCTCCGTACCTAGAGTGCCACAAATGACTGAATGCTAACCCCGTACCTAGGGGTCGCGTGTGCGGGTGACGTCTCTGTACCTAGAGAGCCACAAATGTCTAAGTGCTAACCCCGTACCTAGGGTGTCGCGCGGTGACACCTCCGTACCTAGAGTGCCACAAATGTCTGAATGCTAACCCCGTACCTAGGGTGTCGCAGTGATGTCTCATACCTAGAGTGCCACAAATGTCTGAATGCTAACCCCGTACCTAGGGTGTCGTAGTGACGTCTCCGTACCTAGAGAGCCACAAAATGTCTGAGTGCTAGCCCCGTACCTAGGGTGTCGCGGTTACGTCTCCGTACCTAGAGAGCCACAATAGTCTGAATAGTCCACATGCCGTACCTGGCGTGCTAACCCCGTACCTAGGGTGTCGCAGTAGTCTGAGTGCTAACCCCGTACCTAGGGTGTCGCTGATATGATGATGGTCCATTTCCGAACCGTGCTCCATTTTCGGAGTGCCATTTTCGGCGAGTGAGATGAGATAATGTTCCATTTCCGAACCGTGCTCCATTTCCGGAGTGCCATTTCCGGCATGCTAAACCCCATTTTCGAGGCATCGCTGATATAATGATGGTCCATTTCCGAACCGTGCTCCATTTCCGGAGTGCCATTTCCGGCATGCCAAACCATATTTCCGAGGCATCACTGATGTGATGATGGTCCATTTCCGAACCGTGCTCCATTTCCGGAGTGCCATTTTCGGCATGCTAAACCCCATTTCTGAGGCATCACTGATGTGATGATGGTCCATTTCCGAACCGTGCTCCATTTTCGGAGTGTTACTGTGATGTTGTGTGATGAGGTCCATTCCCGAACCGTCACCGTGTTAATGGTCCATTCCCGAACCGATCTCCATTCCCGGAGTGTTATTGTGATGAGGTCTATTCTCGAACCGTCACCGTGTTGTGGTCCATTCCCGATCCGATCTCAATTCCCGGACTATATCTCCATTCTCAGAGTGCCATTCCCGGCGTGCCATTCTCGGCGTGTCCATTCCCGGACTAAACTGATCTAATGTAATGTGGGCCTCACCCCCAGAATGCCATACCCGGCAATGCTGATACTGATGTAATGTGGGCCTCCCCCCAGAATGTCATACCCGGCAAGACTGATACTGATGTAATGTGGGCCTCGCCCCCAGAATGCCATACTCGACAAGACTGATATTGATAAAGATGTGGGGCCTCGCCCCCAGAGTGCCATACCCGGCAAGACTTATACTGATGCTAATACGGGCCTCGCCCTAAACTGATGCTGATGTGGGCCTCGCCCTAAACTGATGCTGATGTGGGCCTCGGCCCTGAGATTCATTCCAAATTCTGACGACATGGGCCTCGGCTCTGGGATTCATTCAAAATTCTGAAGACGTGGGCCTCGGCCCTGGGATTCATTCCAAATTCTGAAGACGTGGGCCTCGGCCCTGGGATTCATTCCATGGATTCATTCCAAATTTTGACGACGTGGGCCTCGGCCCTGGGATTCATTCCCTGGATTCATTCCAAATTCTGAAGACGTGGGCCTCGGCTCTGGGATTTATTCCCGGATTCATTCCAAAACTATACTGATGTGGGCCTCGGCTCTAGGATTCATTCATGAAATTGATGCTGACAATGCGGGCTTCAACCCTGGGATTCATTCCAAAACTCTGACAGCGTGGGCCTCGGCCCTGGGATTCATTCCCGGATTCATTCAAAAACTCTACTGATATGGGCCTCGACCCTGGGATTCATTCCAAGACTCTGCTGATGTGGGCCTCGACCCTGGGACTTATCCCCAAACTGCTGATAAGGTGGGCCTCGACCCTGAGTTGATACTGATGTGGGCCTCGCCCCAAACTGATACTGATGTGGGGCCTCGCCCCCAGACTGAAACTGATGTGGGCCTTGCCCCAAAACTGATACTGATGTGGGCCTCGCCCCAAACTGATACTGATGTGGGCCTCAACCCCGAGACTCATCCCCAAACGAATACTGATATAGGCTTCGACCCCAAACTGAAACTAATGTGGGCCTCGCCCCCATACAGACACTGATATGGGCCTCGACCCCGAGACTCATCCCCAAACGAATACTGATATGAGCCTCGACCCCAAACTGAAACTAATGTGGGCCTCGCCCCTATACCGACACTGATATGAGCCTCGACCCCCAGACTGATACTGACGTGGGCCTCGCCCTAAAACTGATACCGATATGGGCCTCAACCCTGGGACTCATCCCCAAAACTATTACTCATATGTTGCTGATTCTGGTTGGCTTGTCTTTGCCGCTTTCTATTTTTCTTCTTTGAAACCTGTGAATACAAAACGAAACAAACACAAAAAGAATGCAAATACGTTACGTGTATGCATGCATGCATGAATGAATTTCCTATTCCGCTGGGTTAGGTTTTCTGCCAGTTCTCTAGGTGATTGCTCAGTCTTCTCTCTGGTCTCATGACTCAATATCTTGTTATATCTCTGATTCACGATGTGGTAGACTGGTCACTGTTTTGGGTAGTTTCAGGGACTATTTTGGGTAGTTTCGGGGACTGTTTTAGGGGCTAAATAGTGCAGTTTTTTGGTGCGGTTTTAGGTCAGTTTCTGGATGATTTCAGGGGTGTTTTCTAGGTCTAATATTGTGACAAACTGGACAGTGCAGTGGGCTTTAATGGCGTGCAGTTGCAGTTTGGTGTGTGTAATGGGCTCAAAAGACAGTGCAGTGCAAGGAAGATTAGGCAGCAGTTTGGGCAGTTTGTAGGGGGGTTTTGCGGCAGTGAGGGGGGCTGCAGTGAGGGGGGCTTATTTGTGGTGTTTTGGAAAGTGGTAAGGGCAGGTGGCTGTTGGGTGGAATGCGTGGCTATTAGCGTGCAGCTCAGTGGGCGTTTTAAGGCAATTGGCGTGAGAGTGTGGTTGAATGGAGGCTATGTGGCTTGTGAGTGAGGGACGTAGTGGGCTCGTGGTGTTTTTTAAATGGCTGGTGTGAAGGCTTGCAAATTGCGTGAAGGGCAGAGGCTGCTGGCTTGAATTGTCGGCTATGTGGTGTGATTAGTGGGTGCAGTCTTCACGTGAGGGGGGACAGTGTGCGATGGTGGAGGGCTTTGTTATTTTGTTTGTGATTTTTGTGAGGATGAGCCAGCCAGCCAGGGTTTGAATGTGTGGAGAGGGGTGAGGGTTATTTTTATAGGCAAGGGGATGGATTTTACCTTGTTGGGGAAGGAATAGGATTTGTGTATTAATTATTAGATTTTTTAATTTAGTATGTGATAAGGAAATCTTTTAATTAGGGGAATTGATTTGATTTGTTCTTTTTAGTTAAGTATATGATTTATTTAATTTAGGAAAGTGATTTAATTTAATTAGGAATGTGTTTTATTTAAATTAGGAATTTAAGTTAATTTAATTTCAAGTTCAATTTAATTTGTGAGATGTGTTTTAAATGTTTTAATTATTTAATTTGTGAGATGTGATTTAATGGGTTTGGTGTGTTTTAAAATAGAGGTCCAACAAGCGAACCCGAAGCGAAACAAGCGAGTTAACTCTGACAAAATGCTAATTTCCAACTTTACCCTTCCAACGTCCGTTTCCCGCGGTTTTCACAACTAAAGAGGTAGTGTCTCCTTACGAGACTCATCATCGGGCTGATATGCAAAAATGCAATGCCTACACCTATGTCTATGTTCGCATACTTCAAAGTAAGTGGTCATAACGGCAAACACGCAATAACATACAATCATTACACAAACATGCTCAATTATCTAATGCGGAAAATAAATAAGAATCTAAGCATAAATATAAATTAAATCCCTAATGTAAAAACAACCTAATCATGCTTTAATGACAAATAAATAACCTACGAACTACAACATGCTCAAACACAAGTTTGGATGAGACGAAATACGTGTCTCTTAAGTGGTACGTGGCGTTGTATCCCGAGTACAAACCGCACTACCGTCCATTCGGATTCGGCTACGGAATTTACGTCCGGGTTTCCATCCTATATACCACAAAAGGGAACACATACTCCGCTCATCCAACAATCACATCATGCCTCAAACGACTCTCATGCGATAATACTTTCAAAATAAATAAAATAAAACGAAAGAAGATAAGTGAAAAGGTGCCCTCAGGTCTAACCTCTTTTTTCGTCTCACGAAAGGGCGTTACACGGTCGTCGGAAGGGTGAATGATCCGCTACTTTTCCGATTTCGCTAACTCAACGTCTTTTCTCACTGTTTCGCTGTTCGGGTTGTTGTTTTCGCTCCGTTTCACTGCTGTTTGTGGTCTCGGTTTTCGGTGGTAAAGATGCAGTTTTTCTGGTCGTTGGGTTTAGTTACTGTTTGCGGTATTCGGGGACTGTTTTGGGGCTGTTTTGTGCGATTTTGGGGACTGTTTTTGGTGCAGTTTTGGGGGCGAATTCTGGACTGTTTCAGGGCTGTTCTTTGCGTGAGTGGAAGTAGTTTGTGAGGGGTTCATTTGCGTGAGTGGAAGCAGTTTGTGGAGGGCTGAATGGGCGTGAAACAAGGGCAGTATGTGTGGGTGGCTAATGACGTGAAACAAGGGCAGTATGTGAGGGTAGCTACTGACGTGAAATAAGGGCAGTATGTGAGGGTCTTATGCGTTGAAACAAGGGCAGTATGTGAGGGTCTTATGCGTTGAAACAAGGGTTGTTGTGGGTGGCTAATGACGTGAAACAAGGGTTGTTGTGGGTGGTGAACTGAGGTGGTTTACTGGGTTTTATGGCGTCAATGGGGGCTACTGATTAGGGGGTTTTATGCGTCAATTGGGCTGTTTTTGGAGGGGATTCAACGTGGCTTGCTGGCTGTTTTGTGTGAGAGTTGGCTGGTGTGAAGGGTGTTGGCTTGAAGCTTGCTGTGAGGGCTAGTGAGGGACGCTTTGAGTTTGGTTTGTGAACTGAGTGGCAGTGGCGTGAAGCAAGGGGTATGTGGCGTGGAGTGGCTGAATGTTTGTGCGTTGATTGGTCGTGAAGTCTTCAGATTTGTTTAGGGTTTTGTATGTGTGTTTGTTTTGATCGGTGGACTGCTATGTTTGGTGGGCTGCTGTGCATGGAGAGAATGGAGAGTGAGGGACGCTTTGAGTCTGGTTATCACGTTGGTTTGTGCATGTTGTCAAGGTGAAGAGCAGAGAAAGATTAGGTTTAAAGTCGGCTAGGTTTGTGGCTGCTGCTTGCTTGAGGGGGGTGATGGTTCACGTGTTTGTGGATTGAAGGAGGCTATGCGTGAAGGGCTTATTTGGCGTGGTGTGGGGGGCTGCTGTGAAGGGTTTCTTTTATTGATTTGTTACAGTTCGGTGGGGCAGTTTGTGGGGTTGGTTTTGTGATTGTTGCTGTGTATAAGCTTGGTCGGTGGTCATTAGTTCATGTGGCTATTTGTATCGATAGTTCAGTTTTGGGGAAGGGGCTGCTGGGTGTATGAGAGAAGAAGATCAAGGTTTACTTCGTGAGTCGGCTGATGAGGTTAGGGGCAATGGCGTTGATCTGTTGACCGTGAAAGTGCTTAGGTTTTGTTTATTTATGTTTGGGCGGTTTGTGGCTGGTGTCAAGATGAGAGACGAAGGGGGTTCAGTCAGTGAGAGAGCCGTGAATACGTTTAGGGTTTTTTTTTGGATTTTTGTTTTTGTGTTGTTCCGTGAGTGAGAGAGGTCTTAGGGTTTCTTTATATAGTGGTGAGCTAGGTTTAGGATTTTCTTGGAAATGATCTATTTAATTTGGAATTAGAATTTATTTAGATTTTAATTGGTTTTTTAATTGGTTTTAATTTGATTTTAATTTATTTTAATTTAATTTAATTTGTGATGTGTTTTAATTTAATTTAAGTTTAATTTGTGACATGTATTTTAAATGTTTTAATTATTTAATTTGTGAGATGTGTTTTAAATGTTTTAATTATTTTGGATTGGGTTTGGTGTGTTTTAAAACAGAGGTCCAACAAGTGAAACAAGCGAGTTAAATTCGTCCAAATGCTAATTTCCAACTTTACCCTTCCCACGTCCGTTTCCCGCAGGTTTTCACAACTAAAGAGGTAGTGTCTCCATACGAGACTCATCATCGGGCTGATATGCAAAAATGCAATGCCTACAGTCGCCCTCACTTTGATGAGACTTGTGCAGTGTGTGACAATGACAATCCTATCAAAGTACGTGCAATGCATTTTTACTTACCTGGCTCGCCAGCTGCCACCTGACTTGCCTGCTGCTTCGAACTGAGTTTTTATGGCGGCGAGTTGCCTCGACCCCTGGGCTTTGTTCCCGAACCACCGAATGTGAACTGTGCTGATGTTGCAGTGGGCCCTCGACCCTAGGACGCATCCTGGAACTGCAACCGACAACGGGGGCACCTCGACCCTGGGCACCTCGACCCAATACCGCTGACAATGTGGGCCTCGCCCTCAAACTTATGATGTAGTGGGCACCTCGACCCTGGGACGCATTTCGGAACTACAACCGACAACGGGGGCACCTCGACCCAACACCGCTGACAATAGGGACCTCACCCTCAATATGATGATGTAGTGGGCACCTCGACCCTGGGACGCATCCCGGAACTACAACCGACAACGGGGGCACCTCGACCCTGGGCACCTCGACCCAATACCGCTGACAATAGGGACCTCGCCCTCAATATGATGATGTAGTGGGCACCTCGACCCTGGGACGCATCCCGGAACTACAACCGACAACGGGGCACCTCGACCCTGGGCACCTCGACCCAACACCACTGACAATAGGGACCTCGCCCTCAATATGATGATGTAGTGGGCACCTCGACCCTGGGACGCATCCCAGAACTACAACCGACAACGGGGGCACCTCGACCCTATGACGCATCCCAATACCGCTGACAATAGAGACCTCGCCCTCAAACTGATGATGACGTGGGCCTCACCCCCAAAACTGATACTAATGTGGGCCTCGCCCTGAACTGATACTGATGCGGGCCTCGCCCTCAACTGATACTGATGTGGGCCTCGCCCCAAAACTAATACTGACGTGGGCCTCGCCCCAAAACTGATACTGATGTGGGCCTCGCCCCAAAACTGATACTGATGTGGGCCTCGCCCCAGACTAATACTGATGTGGGCCTCGCCCTCAACTGATACTGACATGGGCCTCGCCCTAGACTGATACTGATATGGGCCTCGCCCTCAAACTGATACTGATATGGGCCTCGCCCTATGTTGATATTGATATGGGCCTCGCCCCCATGCTGATACCGATGCTAATATGGGCCTCGCCCTCAGAGTGCCATACCCGGCAAGACCGATTCTGATGCTAATGTGGGCCTCGCCCCCCGGAGTGCCATACCCGGCAAGACTGATTCTGATGTCTCCATACCTGGAGTGTCGTACCTGGCCAAATTGATCTGATGTCTCCATACCGGGAGCTCCATACCCGGTAAAACTGATACTGATGATGACGTGGGCCTCGCCCCCAGAGTGCCATACCCGGCAAGACTGATTCTGAATTAACGTGGGCCTCGCCCTCAGAGTGTCATACCCGGCAAGACTGATACTGATACTAATGTGGGCCTCGCCCCCCAGAATGCCATACCCGGCAGAACTAATACTAAACCAATGTGGGCCTCGCCCCCAGAATGCCATACCCGGCAGAACTGATATTGAGCTGATGTGGGCCTCGCCCCCTATAATGCCATACCCGGCAAAACTAATACTGTACTGTATGAGATGGTCCATTCCTGAACCGTTACTATGATGTGGTACATTCCTGAACCGTTACTGTGATGTGGTCCATTCCCGAACTGCGTTCCATTCTCGGAGTGCCATTCTCGGCTTGTTCATTCCCGCACTATGCTCCGTTCTTGGAGTGTCATTCATGGCTTGTGATGCAATGGGCCTCAACCCTATGACTCATCCCCAAAGCTAATAGTGATGTGGGCCTCGACCCTGGGACTCATCCCCAAAACTGATGCTGAAGTGGGCCTCGACCCTAGGATTCCTTCCCGGATTTATTCCAAAACTATGCTGATATGGGCCTCGACCCTGGGACTCATCCCCAAAACTACTACTCATATGTTGCTGATTCTGGTTGGCTTGTCTTTGCCGCTTTCTATTTTTCTTCTTTGAAACCTGTGAATACAAAACAAGACAAAGATTACATGTATATGACGTGTATGCATGTATGCAGGAATGTGTTTCCTATTCCGATGGGTTAGGCCTTCCTTGTGCTCCTCGGTGCTTCTTCGCCTATAACTGCCTTTGGTCGTCCTCTGGGCATGCTTACAGTCTCTTTCTGTTGATGATTTGTCTCATGGCTTAAGTTCCCGTTATGCCCTTATTTGGGAGGTGGTAGACTGGTCGCCCCCAGTCTTGATGTAGCTTTCTGCTCTCCACTGTTTGCACTTCGTAAAGATGAACCACATGGCGGGGCCTTCCATATCATCATATTATATTACATGCTACGAAATAGTTCCAATAGTTATACATATCATTGTCCTCAAAGAATGCTCAATAATGAAACTAGAGAACCTTCAAAACACTCAATGCAACTCAAATCCAAGTCTTTGAATAAATGATCTAAGCCAGACTCAAAGTGTGTGCGTGCAAAGGTTCCTTTGCAGCTCGATTCCTAGATAAGCCAACTCGATGATTTTGTTTCAAAAATCGGGATCGATGGGTCAAACCAACCTAGATGTCTCAGTTAGGCTCTGCAATTACTTTTTCGTGCTCAATGTGGTATGGTTTTATCTTTCTTTTCCTTTGTCTCCCTTTTTTCTTTTCATGTTGAACTTCATTTTTTTTTTCTTTTTTTTTTTCAACACACCTACCCTTTAAGGTAGCATTTCTCCTCATGATGGTCCTAATACTCGCCCATGGGTAGCTTCACGCTTATCGGTTATAGGCGGTTTATTTTTTTCAGTGACTTTTCTTTTATTTTCAACCATACCACACATCATAACACAAGCAAGTCAGGATAGACATCCAAGCAAACGGTCATTCACCGACCTACAATTTTTTTCAACTAGTCATCTTGCCAACTACTCAGGTTTTCACCGCTAAGAACCTATAGTGAAGTACTTACGAGTCCAGCATAGATCAACAATTCAAAGCATAAGATAAAAGCACATCAAGAGTTTATCGTTTCTAAGATTTCATCCTAAAGCAAACGATTTCATCATCGAACTTATGTCTAACTATTAAGGACTAAACAACCCTTTTTTTTTCTTTTTCTTTTTCTCTTTTTTTTTCAATTCTTTTTTTTTTTTTCTTTTCTCCTTTTTTTTTTAATTTTTTTTTCTTTTTTTTAAAGGCCCCCCAATGGTCTTTCTATCATTGCCGTAAGGTTTTCTATTTCTCGATTTCCTTTTCCCCGCTATCCATGTTTGCTAAACTCCTCTTGACAAACCCCTTTTTTTATCCCTAACCCAACGGATATCTATGATGGCTTTTAAGACACATAGGGTTAACGTGATGCGTGAATGCATGAGATGCGTGTGATGTATGAGATATAATATGCATGTGGTTTTCAAAAGCATAAAGAGGAAACTCCTATAGGATATATAACTATGGTTCACATATGGGTTTATGACAATGCCTTTGATTGAACTCCCTCAACCCACTATAGAAATGGTCAACTAATGCATAAATTATACACATCACAATACATGATTTTGGGGCCGATTCTCTATCCCCAGTGGAGTCGCCAGACTGTAGGACACAGAACTTGACGACGCTGTTCTAGGCTCGCGGCCTAGTTGAGAGTACGAAATAACATGGAGTTGCCATCCGGTGTGAACCAGGACAAAGATTTAAGGCCGCACTTACCCCTCGCAAGGGAAGACCTCAAACCGTTAGGTTCAGAATGGTCCCTTACTTATGTCACTTGTGATTATATGATTTGTGCAATAAACTAACCGAATCTATTCAATAATCATGCTCAAGGGTAATCTACGCCTAAGTCCGCATGCATAATAATAACAATGAGAACCTATTGTAGAGAATGTAGATTTGGTGGGCTGCTGTGCATGGAGAGAATGTAGAGTAAGGGACGTTTTGAGTCTGGTTATCACGTTGGTTTGTGCATGTTGTCACGGTGAAGAGCAGAGAAAGATTAGGTTTAGGGTCGGCTAGGTTTGTGGCTGCTGCTTGCTTGAGGGGGGTGATGGTTCACGTGTTTGTGGATTGAAGGAGGCTATGCGTGAAGGGCTTATTTGGCTTGGTGAGGGGGGCTGCTGTGAAGGTTTTCTTTTATTGATTTGTTACAGTTCGGTGGGGCAGTTTGTGGGGTTGGTTTTGTGATTGTTGCTGTGTATAAGCTTGGTCGGTGGTCAGTAGTTCATGTGGCTATTTGTATCGATAGTTCAGTTTTGGGGAAGGGGCTGCTGGGTGTATGAGAGAGGCGAATGAGAGAAGAAGATCAAGGTTTACTTCGTGAGTCGGCTGATGAGGTTAGGGGCAATGGCGCTGATCTGTTGACCGTGAAAGTGCTTAGGTTTTGTTTATTTATGTTTGGGCGGTTTGTGGCTGGTGTCAAGATGAGAGACGAAGGGGGTTCAGTCGGTGAGAGAGCCGTGAATACGTTTATGGTTTTTTTTGGATTCTTTTTTTTTGTGTTGTTCCGTGAGTGAGAGAGGTCTTAGGGTTTCTTTATATAGTGGTGAGCTAGGTTTAGGATTTTCTTGGAAATGATCTATTTAATTTTGGAATTAGAATTTATTTAGATTTTAATTGGTTTTAATTTGATTTTAATTTTATTTAATTTGTGAAATGTGTTTTAATTTAATTTAAGTTTAATTTGTGACATGTATTTTAAATGTTTGAATTATTTAATTTGTGAGATGTGTTTTAAATGTTTTAATTATTTTGGATTGGGTTTGGTGTGTTTTAAAACAGAGGTCCAACAAGCGAAACAAGCGAGTTAAATCCGTCCAAATGCTAATTTCCAACTTTCCCCTTCCGACGTCCGTTTCCCGCGGCTTTCACAATCAAAGAGGTAGTGTCTCCATACGAGACTCATCATCGGGACTTACGTGCAAAAATGCAGTGCCTACAATGTCGATAAAAAAATATGAGAAGTGGGCCTTGGAAATGTGATGGTACTATTGTAAGATTTTCGTACCGCAAGTATACAGTGTCAAATTTTAGTAAAAATAATTAAGAGTGTCGAACCCACAGGGATTGAAATCAATTTACACTAAGAACTATAATTTCTAAACTTAACTTTATTTATAAAACAGCTTAAATTAAACTAAATTAAAAGTAAAAACTAAGTAAACAATAAGTCAAAATGATTTTTTTGAGAAAGACTAAGATGTGATAAATTCTAAAGTCTGATTTCACATACTTATCCCATATGTATTTATTATGTCAATCAATCATTACTTAATTTCTTGGTTTATAAGTCAAGAATCATAAATTATTCTAACTCCATCTCCCGAGTACCGAGTGAAAATATTATTAATTACATATTTTGATATCCATTTAAAAATCAAATAATCAACAACTCATTACACTCTATGATTCTTGTTAACTACTTCAAAGGAACTATAAGTCATCTCGAACTCTATAAATTTCCTAAGTTATATTTGTAGATCCTATTCAAAATCCCCTCTCCCGAGTGATAGATTCCAAACATGCAATCTTCTCATTGTGCCCAACAAACCAGAAGTATTAAACACAAGAAAATATAAATAAACTGAATTGAAACTTCATAATAGTTAATTGGCAATCAACACATAGGTTCAAACATAGGCTAAATCATCCCCTAGAATAAGGGAATTAGTTCATGACTAAATTAAAGAACAACAAAATCTGATCATAATAAACATTATATGAGTTTAAAGAAGAAAACTAGAAGATAGAACCTAAATTGAATCCATTCATCTTCGGAAGTCACCACATTCGTCTTCTCTTCTTGCTCTTCAATCTCATTCTTGGATCTCTCTAAATTCTGTGTGTTTGAGCTCTCTAGTTGTGTCTAATTCTCCTCCCAGGATTTTGGACACACTTACGTATTTATAAGAAATATTGGAGTCCTTCTGCGTGTAGAAAGCTTGAATCCCTAATTAGTGCAGGAATTCATCGTGGCATCGTGACGCTAGAAGTGGGGTCGTGGCCCCTCCTTCTCGGGAAATTATGTTGTTGTGGTTGACGGCGTCGCGACGCAAGAAGTGGCATTGCGACGTCTCCTTCTCGGCTTGTATGAGTATTTTTACATATTTGGCATTTCCTGCATGCTTCTTTTACATCTCTGAGCTTCCAAAACACATCCAATTGTCCCAAGGTCCATGCTCTAATGTTTTCTATCACTAAATCACACAACAAACTACAAAACATGTAAAATGACACGAAATCTAATAAAATAATAAGCTATGAATGCATGAATTGTTAGGGTTGGTGCTCGGAGTACCAATTCGGATCGTATTTATGTCCGACTCATGAATACGAACAATTTCTTTTTCCATAATCTTACTTATTTAGGGTAGCACCTCTTATTTTTATAAACGTATTCGATCTAATTACAATTAGATTGAAACTAAATATGATTTAGTGATATATGTATATTAGACAAAGACCCCAGGATTTACAATGTAGTGCGCAGTTACAATGTAGTTTGTAATTGACATTGAGAAGTATCACTATAAGTTGTATATTCTCAAATAAAGTTCCTGGTCAAGATTTACTAACACGGGTCGGTTAGTAAAATCCACTGGGCCCAGTACACATTGTATATCAGAATTTGGTCTGATGGTTTATCCCAATGAACCATGAGTCTCGAGAGACTCGTATAGACGTGTCGGTGTTTATTTGATAAACACTGAATGACTCACCGAAGACTTCCTAATAGATGATACACCAACGTCAATAGGAATCTTCTCGGGTTGAGTAGCATAATGATTCTTTGACTTGAGATATCACCATAGATGTATGAGAGGTATCCTTCATACTTTGATGGCAGTCACGTCACCGATCTATTTAGATCAGACCTATGCCTTTAGGTGTGGACTAATCATCAAGATATCCTATGTGTATCAAGATAGGATCCCCCAGTTATGTGTACAGAGCATAGGTATTCAATATGGAATCAGCAATCTGTTAAATTTATAGAAGTAAGTTCTAAGTGTTATTTAAGAGATTGCTAATAGATACGTCGACAAGATTATACCTATAGAGATTATATGTATGCGATGACCTCGACCTGTATGGTTCAGTGAGTTTATCCGTGATTGTCATAATTTACGAGTGGGTAGATTATGGACACGAAATTAGATTTCATAACGGATATGCCTGAATCTAGAGAGTCTCACTAATGAAACATACTCGTAGAGTACTAGGGCAATATTTATAAATAATATTGATTATTTATAAATCGTTTAACAGTTAAACGAAAAGATACATGCTTAAGGGTTTTTCCGGCCATTTCTTAGTTAATGTGTATTTGGATTTAATACATGATTTTATCAAATACACATTAATTAATTGTCAAATAAAGTATTTGACACATGTCATAAATATATGTATTAATTACGCAAGAAAAAATTTAAAGAAATCATGAAATTTGATTTTCCCGCATTTCGCTGCGTTACCCATATATACCGCCCAAAACCCTCAACAAAATGGTATCAGAACAGGTCTGATCCTGTACCCATGATATGATTAGGCCCCTTAAATTTGATATTTAGTCTAATCTTTACTTGATACATGCATATGTTATTTAATTTGATTAAATAAAGGTGTATGACACTTTGCGGAAAATCCATATTTAATAAGATTTTAAAGTAACTTGTATTAGGAATACTTATTTCTTGGTCCGCCTTGTCAGTATGGATGCGAATGTTTTCTTGATGCTATAGTTGTATCGTGCCAAAGTTGTGCAGTTATGGCTGATGGTAGTTCATTTGCGCCAGTAGAACTTATATGATAAGAGACAAATTCAAGTGAAAGTGGAAATCCTAAACGTTCCAAAGCTGTCAAGACTACATCGGTAACTTGAGTTTGTCACTGACAAGTGAAGCCTTGATACGCCTCATGTGAACATGCCAAAGCTGTCACAACGAGAAATAGTCAGAACCAAAATCAGGAGTCATAATGAGTGTGATTGACAATGAGTTGTCTACCTGTGAATTTACGTAGGCGAGAATGTGCCAAAACTGTGAGTCAAAATATATTCATTGGGTCCACTTCTAACTATGAAATTAAATTTAAGTATTGCATTCCCATTTTCCGTTGGGGATTATGGTATTACGTAAAGTAGTGTGAGGCACTACTGGGTTAAAAATCCATAACTAAGGCAGTGTATAATATTATGAAAATTGCCGCTTATATTTTCTTTATTCTATTGTGTATATAGAATTAAACTTCTAATCCACTGCATGCATATTATTTATATATATATATATATATATATATATATATATGTTTTCTGACCTGACTTATGGTTGTAGCTTTCTAGAATAGGTTCTAGATATCAATAGATATGGATATAATTAGATTAGTCTAAACCATCGGGAACTATTGTTCCAATTTTCTTGGAAAATCGAGATGGTTAGTGACTTAGTTACAAAGTCACGATAGGTAATCTAAAAAAATATATGTTTTAGGATATAATGGTCTAGAGAGAATAGTTTCTTGTGCAGTAAAAAATTGACATGAATTAGTTCATGTCTCGAGATTCTTTACTGGCATTAAGAAAACCCCATTAGGTGTTTGTTTATCCAATAATGACGTTTCTTGGCTTTAGTGACCTTTAGAGGTAATATGTCTAACACAATTTGCTAATCAATTATTTGCAATTATTGTGAATAGTTGAAGGAAAATCATAAAGCTAAAGAAATGAGATGTGTATAGTTGTGTTTAGAGAATATCGATTCTCACAATATGACAACTATAGATATTGGATACCGGATCTCCTGTCAAGTTATTTGAAATATTATTTAATGATTGTTTTGATATATGATATCAGAATTTACGACTATTGGATAGTTACCTGTTCTTATAAATAATTGATACATATATTAATATGACTAGTAGTGTCAATGTGGAAGGGATAAACATTAAGAAAAATATTCGGTAAAGTAAATAATTTAGAACAATGCTTTAAGAGATTTTATCACTTAAGTATTAGATACTTATTCCGTATGGTAAAAGATGGTTTGATACAAGATCACACCACATATCTTTATCCATTTAATGAATATTGTATTCGGGAATGTGAATAAATCTCATTTAACCAATGATTGCCATTGGACCATAAGATTTATTAAACTATTACATTAGATATATGAAGTTTAATAAATTGTAAATTACTTAAGGTAGTTTTCTTTACTTTGTAAATTAGTTTCAATATGAGGTATAAGTAAAAGTTTATCATTTATTCTATTTAATAGAATATTGTATTCCATTTGATAAAATATCTTTTCTACGATCCCGAGTAATAAAATTATTCTATTACTTGGTGTGTAACATCAGATGTTGACCATTGTAGATAGGGATGGCAATTTCCGGATCCGGATCCGCAAGTTTTTTGAGGGGCCCGGGTCCGGCAGTGGACCCGGAAAAACGCTTCCGGGTCCGGACCCGGGTCTACCCGGGATGGACCCGGGTATACCCGGAACCGGACCCGGGTACCGTAACTCCACTGTTTTTTTTTTTTAATTTCTTTTTTTCAACTCTATTAAGTATTAACAAATAACAATATCACAATAAGTTTGAATACATTAGAAATTTGATAAGGGTTGGGTACTTGGTACTTGGGTTATGTTGTTTTGTTTTTGTTTTTTTGGTTTTTTTGGTTTTTTTTTTTTGAATGTACCGGGTCCCGGGTACCCGGGTCCCGGGTACCCGGGTCCGGAAACAACCGGACCCGGTACATTGCGGGTCTACAAAATTTAAAACCGGATCCGCAATTTTTTTTTACGGATCCGGGTCGTCCGGGTCCGGGTCTATTTGCCATGCCTAATTGTAGAAAAGACTTGACTTATTGAAGTCAAATGTGAGAATGATAAACTATAAATAGAACTACATAATTAATAAAATGAAACAACCCTTAGATATCTTTCGTATAAGTTTAATAGGATGTCATAATTATTTACAAAGTATTTGATACTAAATGGTTCTGTTGTTTTCTTATCGAAGAAAATTATCCTATAACTTACAGTGGGAGCCATATTTGATATCAATTTCGGAAGTTAGCATTGAATCATATATTTAAGATTGTTCGTAGCTTACTATGATCAAGTTTTGAACTTGATTGAGCTTTCGTTATGAATCATTCATAAAATGTGCCAATGATTTGCTCAGCAAAAGCAAAGTGAGCTTATTAAAGGTTTGACATTTATAGTATGACTGTGAGAAAGGTTATACTCAGCAATCTATTGTAGATTCTGAGGAAACTTGTCTCTAATCGCACTAATTGAACAATTAAAGATTTGATGTTTAATGTTGATATTAAACTGTATATTTTAGCTAAGAATGCAAAGTGGTGTTTTCTGAATGGTTTCTTCGGATAAGAGATCTATTGTGATTTCTTAGTTTTGAAGGGTTCTGTTGCGATATTTTATATCGTACGACAAGTATACGGTGTCAAGTTTTAGTAAATGATAAGTAGAGTGTCGAACCCACAGGACTGTAGAAGTAAGTTCTAAGTGTTATTTTAAGAGATTGCTAATAGATACGTCGACGAGATTATACCTATAGAGATTTGACGTTAATATCTATATCTCTGGAATAATTCGAATACCTATGACGGAGGGATTACACGTATGCGATGACCTCGACTTGTATGGTTCAGCGAGTTTATCCGTGATCGTCATAATTTATGGGTGGGTAGATTATGGACACGAAATTAGATTTCGTGACGGATATGCCTGGATCTAAAGAGTCTCACTAATG
>SKCR01032669.1:0-32833 GCA_019454045.1 Zanthoxylum bungeanum | reverse complement strand
ATTATCGGACTTCGTATACCCGATTGAACACATCTTACATCCAATCGAATATACATCATCCGGCGCGGCAAAACATCATGGCAAAGGTTTTTAATCCCTCAACATAGAGAACCTTTGATCCAACTTACTAAGCTCATGCGCTTTATCACATCATTACACAAACAAATAAAGTGCAGAAATCAAATAGCGAATAATCTACGAATCAAAACAACATAAAAAAAAATATGCACCGTTTACTCAAGTGGTACGTGGAGTTGTATCCCGAGTACAGATCATACTACCGTCCATTCAGAATCGGTTATGAAATTTATGTCTGGGTTTCTATCCTATATACCACAAGAGGCGACACATTTTCCATTTTATTCAAGGGCCACAACATACACCATTTCACAATACATGCATTTTCTATCTATTCAAGGGCCACAACATGCATCACTCCACAATAATCATGCAAATAAGTTCAATAAAAAATGAAAATATGAATAAAAATGGTTGTGAAAAGTGCCCTCAGGTCTAACCTTTTTTGTCGACTCTCGGACTCGTGTTTCACGGTGATCGGAAGGGTTAAAGCTCCACAACATTTCTGGTTCACTGGTTTGCGTCTTTCCTCGCTGTTTCGCTGCTAAAGCTACTGTTTTGACTCTGTTTTGCTGCTGTTTTACTGCTGTATTTTTATCACTGTTTATTGCGTTTTTGCCTATTGTTTACTGCGTTTTTGGCTGCTGCTTTCTTACTGTTTTAGGGTAGTTTTTGGGTCTTTTTTAAGGGGAATGTTTTGGTGAATGGAGGGGCTGTTTTAGGGGTGTATTTTGGGTGTGATTTAGGGACCTGTTTAGGTCAGTTTTGGTTTGTGGGGTTGTGTGTTGCTTCGGTCTAGTGGGGTCTTTATTGTTCTTTGTTTGTGTCGGTTTGTTTGTTACGTGGCCTGAATGGCTATTAACGTGTTGAAGCAAGGGCTAAGTACGTGGGGGCTGATCGTTTGAAGTACCTGAGAGGGGTATTTGGCTGTGGTTATTGGTGCGTGGGGTTTTGTTTAAGGGACATAGGTGGTTTTTGTTGTGGGCTCTGTAAGGTGTCAACGTGTGGAGTGAAGGATCCTAAGGGGCAATTAACGTGTGCATGGATGAGGGCGTTTTTTGGCTTATGGGTAATTTTTGTGTGGTTATATAAGGTGAGTGCCGTGGGAGTTAAGCTGTGCGCTGAAGGTGTTGAGGTGTGTGTTTGATAGGCTTATTGCCGAGTGTCTTGTCTATGTCAAGGTGTGGCCGTGAGAGAGAGTTGGAGGGTGATTCATGCATTGAGGGGCTGATGAAGTTAGGGTTTCGTGGCTGTTGGCGTGAGGCTTTGTAGCATGGCCAGTTTATCATTTACGTGGCTCACGTTTGTGAAGAGTGGAGTAGTTGTGAATGTGTGTTGCTTTGTGGTTAGGTCGAGTTGGAGAGGCTAAGAGAAAGTGAGAGGAAGGGCTTTAGGGTTTATTTATTTTTCTATTTGTTTGTTGGCTTTTTGCCGTGAGAGAGGATAGCAATAGGGTTGGTTTTGTGCTATTTTTATAGTGAGAGGGTAGGGAATTAGGGTTTGCATGGATTTGTTTGAATAAGGAAATAAATCAAATTCATAAGGGAGGTGATTAATTAGTTTATTAAAGGAAAGAATATTTATAATTTTGGTGGGTAATATATTAAATTTGGGGAGTGATTTATTTAATTTTGGAAATGATTTATTTTAATTAGGGATTTAATTTAATTTGTTTTAATTTAATTTGATTGAATTTGTGACATGTTTTAATTATTTTTTCGATTGGGCTTGGGTGAGATGGGCTTAGTGTGTTTTTAAAACGGAGGTCTAACAAGCGAACCCGAAGCTAAACAAGCGAATATAATCTAACAAAAATATTGATTCCCTTCCGATGTCCGTTTCCCGCGACTTCCTCGACTTAAAAGGTAGTGTCTCCAAATGAGACTCATCATAGGGACATATATTCAAAAATGCAGTGCCTACACATATGAAATGTGTGAATAACAAAGTAAAGTAGCAGAAATACTCAATTTGATCGGCTTGGATGTTGGCGGAGAGTTCAAAACTTTTTCTCCTTGTGTTGTGCTCCAAGCTCCTCTTTGAATGTTGAATCAATGCTCCAAGCTTTGATCTTTTATTCCAAGCTCAAGGATAGGTTTCCCTAACACCTTTGAATGACTCCTTTGAGTGCTAGCTCTTGAAAAATTTGCAACAAATCTTCCGATGTCCCTTGGTGAGTTTCGGCCAAGCCTTAGTCCAAGAGAGGGAGAATGGCGTGAATAGAGAATAGAGGAAGAAGGTGAAAAAAATTGAGTTGACTTGTATTTGATTTTCAAAAAAATCAAAAGACTAATACCAAATCTTCCAAAGTTGGTAAAAGTCATTCAAATCTTTCACACTTGTGTGTTTTACACACAATCAACCACCCACCAAATCTCATCAACTAAAGGTTGATTAAAGTGACTAGGTGATGTGACTTGTGTGGGCCACACTAGATTCAAAATCCGAGTGGGCTCGAGTTCGTTAATTTCAAATTAACGAATTTTCTGTTGCGACGTAATTAAATCAAATTTAATTAAATAATTATGCCTAGCAAAATTACTATTCACGTCGCTCGTGAATTAATTCTAAACTAATTCGTTCGCTCGAATTAAAATCCAATTTTAATTCTGTTATGAAATCTAATTTCATTTAATATATCGAATATATTATTTTATCGATTAATTCCAAATTAATCGTTCTCTCTCTATTAATTGAATTTTATCCCAGATAAAATTCTCTGTAATTAATCCTAGATTAATTTTCTCTCTCTTATAATTAATCCCAGATTAATTATGTCCGAGTCATACATCATCGGTGAATCTTCAGGAATCGACCCATGAGATCCCTGGAATATGTTGGCAGTAAATTCGGTCGTTAGACTATCTGAACACGTGCGTACCCGGTACCACGTTTTTACCGATTTAGGAGACATGGTTGGCTTCTAGCAAAGCACCGTGCCTACCTAATTCTCCAGAAATATTCTTTTAAGGAATCTGTCATCTTTGTCAGGCGTAGTATACGTAGTATTGCGTATAGCGATCCAGTATCAGATGTCACATATTACGCCTGGGGCTGGAATTGTGTCTGCCCCGTACGAAGCATATATCGGATCTCTGGTAACTATTCTCTATAATCGGATAAACATGACCTAGTCATATTATCCTGATGACTGCAGTACATAAGAGTACTAGTTTCGTATCCTACGTGATCATCATCTTCATATGACTGAAGTGATACTTCCATCTTGACATCACACCCAATACACTACGATTCTCAATATACCCAGAAGAGGCGTACACAGAACCTGTTAAAGTCCCGGACGACCAAAACCAAAGTATATTGATTGTCGCAAGTATTAGCAATGCAAGTCTCAGGTTAAGACCAAATACACCTACTCTGATTCGGACTCCCATAGACACATTGTCATACTACCAATGAGATTCCATGGGATCTATCCAGAGCGAAGCTGTTTCCATACCATCGGTAAACACAACCTCCTATCACACTTGCATAAGTATCCAATACTTAAATATATGAGAACTATGCTGTTATGCTCCCACAACGGGCACAAGTGCAATACTAGTCTATTCCGCATTATCGATGTCCAGTCTCGATAATACTACGACTAGGGATATTTAATGATTAAACCTTGGTAGATTGATACCGTCTCTTATCATCTCAATCCGGAACTAATCATAAGGACTTTTATCATTTATATATCCGGTAATCCAATTACAAATGATAAAAGAGCAATTTCCTTTGTCACATAGTTAATTTGTACAACAACACCATGTTCTGTTCAAATAGTGATGTTATGGGTCATAATTGTCCAACACGGGTAACTGACTCTACTTGTTCTCTGAGTTTCTGTAGTTTTGCCTGAGACCCGGTTACCCTTCCCGCGACATACTCACCCATGTCATCATCAAAAATAAGGATTTCTTTGCTCACCCTATTCGGGGGCACCTCACGTCTGACATTCTCATTATTTTCTGTTCCCACTGTGCAGGGTACTACTAGACTGGCCATAGCATTGGTCAAAGCTTGTAGTTAATCGGTAATGTTGGTGATGTTGGACTCCAATTGATCCATGCGAGAATCTTCATTGCCCGACGCATTCATGCTTGCTATACTCTGTTTGACAAGTCGTCATTCTTCTCTAACCAACGGATATCTATGATGGCTGTTAAAACAAGGAGTTAGCATGATACGTGTATGCATGTGATGCATGAGAAGCATGTGGTTATCAAAACAACATTTATCCTTCTGACCTTATTCCTCTCACACTCGTGGTAAGTCCATTTCTTCACTAGGCATGGTTTATTTTGTGCGCCAATATGGGTACACAAAATCGATCTCTCCTATGCTACGGGGTGAACCTTGGATACTTCAGTCCCTTTTCATCGGTAAAATACAAAGACCGCCCATTTATAATATTGACTAAGCCTTTATGGGGATTGTGCCATTGTCTAGAAATGACGAATTGGGCCTTCAGTAATCACAGTTGTGGGGATGGACTTGGAGATATCCAAAAGTATACAAATATGCCATAACAAGGCGTACCCTTCCTGGATGAAAGCCAATGCGGATATCAGACTCATGCATTTGGCATATTCGGATCATGTTTGGACCTTCTAAGTTAATCAAAGTTTTCATACAAGTTGGCCTGTTATCATTTTAAAATGTTCATTCAGATTATCGCCAGGTGCAAACTTGTCCCAGTTGAAAAGGCCCAACAGGTCTACACTTTTGTGATAAGGTGGCTAAACAACTTCAAATGATAGGGGGCCCAAACACAAGGTGGTTGTAGGACACAGAAATCGACGACGCTGTTCCAGGCTCGCGGCCTAGTTGGGAGTACGGAATAGCTCGCGGGGAACTAAACCGGAGAAATAACATGGAGTCGCCATGTAGTGTGAACCGGGATAAAGATTTAAGGCCGCACTCACCCTTCGCACGGGAAGACCTCAAACCTGTTGGGTTCAGAATGGTCCCTTACTTATGCCACTTGTAATGATGTGATTTGTGCAATATCTTAACCGAATCTACACAACATGCTCAAGAACAACCTATATCTAGTTCATGTTCATAAAGATAAATCCTATATCTAAGTTTGGATGCTTGGAAAGTAAGTCCTCATAACACACGACAGCACACGGAAATCTCATGAACATATTTCAATTATATAATGCGAAAAGCAAACAACAATATAAACCTAATACAAATCCCAAACGCAAAACAAATAACTACTCATGCTTAAAAATAAACAACTAAATCATGCTAAAAAATAAATAACATACTAGACTAAATCATGCTCGCATACATGTTTGGATGAAACGAAATACGTGTGTCTCTTAAATAGTACATGGCATTGTATCCCGAGTGCAAACCGCATTACCATCCATTCGGATTCGGCTACGGAATTTAAATCCGGGTTTCCATCCGATATACCACAAAAGAGAACACACATTCCGTTCACCCCGAATTCACATCATGCATCAACAAACGACTCTCATGCTATAATATATTAAAATAAATAAAAAAAACGAAGAATAATAAAGAAAGAAGGTGCCCTCAGGGCTAACCTCTTTTGTCGTCTCTCGAAAGCGCGTTACACGGCCGTCGGAAGGGTTGATATTCCGAAACTTTCCTGGTTCACTAATCTAACATTTTTCCTCGCTGTTTTGCTGTTTGGGCTGCTATTTTCACTCCGTTTCGCTGTTGTTTGTGTTGTATTTTTTGGTCACTATTTTTTGGTAATTATGGGACTATTTTTTGGGTTATTTGGACTGGTTTGGGCTGCGTTTTTGGAAAGGTTTAAGGGAGCGGTTTTTGTCACTATTTGAGCAGTTTTTAGACTGTTCAGGGGGAGTTTTCAAGGGTTAAATTTGCGGCAAAGTGGGCAGTGAAACTGGGCAATGTGCAGTAGTTTAAGGGGGCTGGACAGTGAGCGGTTTAGGCATACAGTGAGGTAGGGTTTGCGGCTGTGTTTGGGCAGAAAATTTGATGATTTGTGCGGCAGTTTCAGGGAATTGTGAAAGTGATATGTGGACGTGTTGATTATGTGAGTGAGGGCTAATGGATGAAGTGGCCAGTGGGTTGTGGCAGTGCGTGGTCAATGGGTGCGTCGGTGAATCAACGTGTGTGAAGAGGGCAATTAACGTGAGTGTGGCAGTGTGGGTGAAGGGGCAATTAATGTGAGGCTGCTGGACGTGGCTGTAAGGGTAATTTGTGGGCTACATGAATTGGTAATTGGTTGCTGCGTGAGTAGGGTTTAGGTACGACAATGTGGAGAAAGCTTGGGAGTCTATTGGCGTGAGTTTGCTAGGCTATTCTCTTGGTGTTTTTTTGTGTGAATGAGCTAGGGTCTTGGATGTGTGGTGAATGGTTCTTTTTATAGGCAAAGGGTTAGAGTTTACCTTGTTTGAATAGGGAAAGGATTTGTGCATTAATGGGAGATATTTTTAATTAGTATTTGATAAGGAAAAATCTTTTAATTAGGGAGGTGATTTGATTTGTATCTTTTAATTAGGGAAGTGATTTGATTTGATTTGATTTATTCTTTTTTAGTTAGGGATATGATTTGGTTTATTTAGGCAAGGGATCCATGGGATTTCTTTAATTTAGGGAGTGGATTTGGCTTGATTTATGCATGTGTTTAATGTGATTTTTGTTATTTAGGGAGGTGTTGGGTGTTGGACTTAGGGTTCATTGGGCGTGTGGGCTTGGTCCATTTAGTGGGCTTGGTGTGTGTTTTGGTAGTGTGGGCTTGGTGTGTGTCTTGCGGGGGTTTGGGCTAAAGATGTGCTTTGAAACGGAGGTCCAACAAGCGAACCCGAGCTAATCCAGCGAGTTAAATCCAACAATGTGTAAATTCTTGACTATTCCTTTCCGACGTCCGTTTCCCGCGGCTTTCATAATTAAAGAGGTAGTGTCTCCATGTGAGACTCATCATCGGGACTTATATGCAAAAATGTAGTGCCTACAGTCGCCCCCACTTTGATGGGACTTGTGCAGTGTGTGACAATGACAATCCTATCAAAGTACGTGCAATGCATTTTTACTTACCTGGCTCGCCAGCTGCCACTTGACTTGCCATGTGTTGAGTTGAGCTGATTTTGTTGTAAGGTGGTCCATTCTCGAACCGAGTTTATGAGAGGTGGTCCATTCTCGAACCGAGTTGATAAGAGGTGGTCCATTCCCGAACCGTTATTGCGGTGTGGTCCATTCCCGAACCGTGCTCCATTCTCGGAACGCCATTCCCGACTTGTTCATTCCCGAACCTTGCTCTATTCTTGGATTACCATTCTCGGCTTTGTTCATTCTCGAACTTTGCTCCATTCTCGGATTTACCATTCTCGGCTTGTTCATTCTCGAACTCTACTCCATTATCGGATTACCATTCTCGGCTTGTTCATTCTGGAACCTTGCTCCATTCTCGGCTTGTTCATTCTCGAACTCTGCTCCATTCTCGGATTACCATTCTCGGCTTGTTCATTCTCGAACTCTACTCCATTCTCAGATTACCATTCTCGGCTTGTTCATTCTCGAACCGTGCTCCATTCTCGGATTACCATTCTCGGCTTGTTCATTCTCGAACCTAGCTCCATTCTCGGATTGCCATTCTCGGCTTGTTCATTCTCGAACTTTGCTCCATTCTCGGCTTGTTCATTCTTGAACTCTACTCCATTCTCGGATTGTCAATCTCAGCTTGTTCATTCTCGAACCTTGTTCCATTCTAGAATTGCCATTCTCGGCTTGTTCATTCTCGAACTCTGTTCCATTCTCGGATTGTCAATCTCAGCTTGTTCATTCTCGAACTGTGCTCCATTCTCGGAGTGCCATTCTCGGCTTGTTCATTCTCGAACTCTGCTCCATTCTCGGATTGCCATTCTCGGCTTGTTCATTCTGGAACTGTGCTTCATTCTTGGATTGCCATTCTCGGCTTGTTCATTCTCGAAATGTGCTCCAATCTCGGATTGCCATTCTCAGCTTGTTCATTCTTGAACTGTGCTCCATTCTCGGAGTGTCATTGTAATATCTCCATACCCGGAGTGCCGTACCTGCAAAAGTGATGTTGTGTCTCCATACCCGGAGTGTCATACCCGACAAAACTGATAATGATGTCTCCATACCCGGAGTGCCATACTCGGCAAAACTGATACTGATAGTGATGTGGGCCTCGCCCCCAGAGTGGCATACTCGGCAAGACTGGTACTGATGCTAATATGGGCCTCGCTCCCAGAGTGCCATACCCGGCAAGACTGATACTGATAATGGTGTGGGCCTCGCCCCCAGCGTGCCATACCCGGCAAGACTGATACTGATAATGATGTGGGCCTCGCCCCTAGAGTGCCATACCCGGCGACACTAATAATGATGTGGGCCTCACCCCCAGAGTGCCATACCCGGCAAGACTGCTACTAATGATGTGATGGTTCGTTCTTGAACCATGCTGTGAGGTGGTCCATTCCCGAACCGTTACTGTGTGAGGTGGTCCATTACCGAACCGTTAGTTTGAGTGGTCCATTCCCGAACCGTTACTGTGATGTGGTCCATTCCCGAACATTGCTCCATTCTTGGAGTGCCATTCCCGGCTTGCTCATTCCCGAACCGTGCTCCATTCTCGGAGTGCCATTCTCGGCTTTGTTCATTCCCGAACCTTACTCTATTCTCGGAGTGCCATTCCCGGCTTGTTCATTCTCAAACTGTGCTGATGATGCAGTGGGCCCTCGACCCTGGGCCGCATCCCAGAACTACAACTGACAACAGGGGCGCCTCGACCCTGGGACGCATCCCAATACCGCTAACAATGTGGGCCTCACCCTCAAACTGATGATGTAGTAGGTCCTCGACCTTTGGACGCATCTCGAAACTACAACTGATGATGCAGTGGGCCCTCGACCCTAGGACGCATCCCGGAACTGCAACAGACAATGGGGGCCCTCGACCTTGGGACGCATCCCAATACTGCTGACAATGTGGGCCTCGCCTTCAAACTGATGATGTAGTGGGTCCTTGACCCTGGGACGCATCTCAGAACTACAACTGATGATAAAGTGGGCCCTTGACCCTGGGACGCATCCCAGAACTGCAACCGACAACGGGGGCCCTCGACCCTGGGACGCATCCCAATACTGCTGACAATGTGGGCCTCGCCCTCAAACTGATGATGTAGTGGGTCCTCGACCCTGGGACGCATCTTGGAACTACAACTGATGATGCAGTAGGCCCTCGACCCTGGGACACATCCCGGAGCTGCAACCGACAATGGGGGCCTTCGACCTTGGGACACATCCCAATACCGCTAACAATGTGGGCCTCGCCTTCAAACTGATGATGTAGTGGGTCCTCGACCCTCAAACTGATACTGATATGGGCCTCGCCCTCAAAACTGATACTGATGTGGGCCTCACCCCCAGACTGATGCTGATGTGGGCCTCGCCCCAACACTGACACTGATGTGGGCCTCGCCCCAAACTGATACTAATGTGGGCCTCGCCCACAGACTGACACTAATGTAGGCCTCGCCCCCAAACTAATGTAGGCCTCAACCCTGGGATTCATTCCCGGATTCATTCCAAAACTCTGACAATATGGGCCTCGACCCCGGGATTCATTCCCGGATTCATTCCAAAACTTTGATGATATGGGCCTCGACCCTAGGATTCATTCCCGTATTCATTCCAAAACTTTGACTGATGTGGGCCTCGACTCTGGGATTCATTCCAAAACTCTGACGATGTGGGCCTCGACCCTAGGATTCATTCCCAGATTCATTCCAAAACTCTGATGATATGGGCCTCGACCCTAGGATTCATTCCAAAACTCTGACTGATGTGGGCCTCGACCCTAGGATTCATTCCTAAACTGCTACTGATGTGTTGCTGATTCTGGTTGACTTACATTTGCCGCTTTCTCTTTCTTTTTCTTCTTTTTTTTTTAAAACCTGTGAACAAAAACAAGACAAAGATTGTGTCTATATGACGTGTATGTATGCATGCATGAATGTGTTTCCTATTCCGATGGGTTAGGTCTTCCTTGTGCTCTTCGGTGCTTCTTGCTTACAAAAGTCTTTGGTCGCCCCTGGGTCTGCTTGCATTTTCCTTCTGCCAGTTCTCTTCTAGTGATTGGTTGGTTCTCTTTTGTCTCATGGCTCAAGATCTAGTTGTTTCCCTTATTCTCGGGGTGGTAGACTAGTCGCCCCCAGTCTTGATTTATCTTTCTGCTCTTCACTACTTGTAATAGGTCAAGGTGAACCACGTGATGTGGCATTCCATATCATCATACTATATCACATTCTACTAAATAGTCCAATAGTTACACATATTATTTCCCTCATAGAATGCTCAGTAATGAAACTAGAGAACCTTCAAAACATTCAACGCACTCAAATCCAAGTCTTTGAATAAATGATCTAAGCCAGACTCAAAGTGTGTGTGTGCAAAGGTTCATTTACAGATTTATCCCCAGGTGAGCCAACTCAATGATTTCGTCTAAAAAATGGGATCGATGGGTCAAACCAACCTAGATGTCTCAATTATGCCTGCAGTTGCTTTTCTGTGCTCAATGTGGTATGGTTTTCTTTCTCTTTCTTTTTTCTTTTCATTTTGAACTTCTTTTTTTCTTTTCTTTTTTTTTCAATACACCTACCCTTTAAGGTAGCATTTCTCCTCATGGTGGTCCTAATACTCGCCCATGGGTAGCTTCACGCTTATCGGTTATAGGTGGTTCAATTCTTTTCTTTAGAGACTTTTCTTTCATTTTCAACCATACCACACTTCATAACATAAGCAAATCAAGATAGACATCTAAGCAAATGGTCATTCACCGACCTACAATTTCTTCAACTAGTCACCTTGCCAGCTACTCAGGTTCTCACCGCTAAGAACCTATAGTGAAGTGCTTACGAGTCTAACATAGATCAATCACTCAAAGTATCAGATAAAAGCACATCAAGAGTTTATCGTTTCTAAGATTTCATCCTAAAGCAAACGATTTCATCATTAGACTTATGCCTAACTATTAATGACTAAAAACAAACAATTTTTTTTTTTTTTTTTCTTTTCTATCTTTTTTTTCTTTTTCTCTCTTTTTTTTTTTCTTTTTTTTTTTTTTTCTTTTTTTCTTTTTTTTTTCTCCTTTTTTTTTGGCCTACCATGGTCTTTCTATCCTTGCCGTAAAAGTTTTCTATTTCTCGACTTCATTTTCCCGATATCCATGTTTGCTAAACTCTTATTGACAAATCTTTTTTTTTCTCTAACCCAACGGATATCTCTTATGGCTTTTAAGACACGGGGTTAACATGATGCATGTATGCATGAGATGCGTGCGATACATGAAATATATAAGTCAGCCCATTATCATTTTAAAGCATTCAATCATACTATTGCGCGGTGCAAACTTGTCCCAGTTGAAAAGGCCCAACAGGTTTACACTTTTGCGATAACATGGCTAAACAATTCAAATGATAAAAGGCCTAAACACAAGATGGCCCATTGGTATTTCAGAAGCTTTTGGCCCAATTTTCATAAAGCACGGACTCGTCCCAGTTTAAATGGCTCAACAAGCCCATACCTCATGACAAAAAGTCCAACTGAATCCAAATGACGATGGTCCTAAATGCAAGTATAAAGGAATAGTTTCTATTGGTCCTACGACTACAGTTCATATGCGAGTTTATAGGGGTATAGACAAAGGCTCTCGTCAACGAAGGGTTACCCACAACTAGGTTTCCCCACTCAATGGTCCGAGCGACCAAGTGAGAGCATCTTTTTTATACCTTAAGGTATGTGCCAACGAGTTATGGTACGTGACTGACAAAAGGATTTCCCGTTGTAGATTCCCCCGAGGGAGGGTGGAGCGAACTCTCTTAAATACCCAAGCCTCTTAGGCTCTTATCGCTTGGTGACAGGAATAAACAATGAGTCCTCCAAATTAGTCCATCACAGTAAGCTACGAGTACATGATTATCTAGGTGCCTTCACAGCTTTTCCTTATAGAAAGGTAGTGAATGAAGGAAGACAACAAACCATTACCAAGCTTTAATAATGACTTTGATTAAATCCCTTTAACCCACAACAGACACGGTTAACTAAAGCAAAAATCATAACAACTACAAGACTTTATTTCGGGGCCAATTCTCTATCCCCAGAAGAGTCTCCAGACTGTAGGACACAGAAATCGGTGATGCTGTTCTAGGCTCGCGGCCTAGTTGGGAGTACGGAATAGCTCGCGGGGAACTAAACTGGAGAAATAAGATGGAGTCGCCACCCGGTGTGAACCGGGACAAAGATTTAAGGCCGCACTCACCCCTCGCAAGGGAAGACCTCAAACCTGTTGGGTTCGGAATGGTCCCTTACTTATGCCACTTGTAATAATGTGATTTGTGCAATATCTTAACCGAATCTACACAATATGCTCAAGAACAACCTATATCTAGTTCATGTTCATAAAGATAAATCATATGTCTAAGTATGCATGCTTGGAAAGTAAGTCCTCATAACACACGACAACACACGACAATCTCATGAAAATATTTCAATTATATAATGCAAAAAGCAAACAACAACATAAACCTAATGCAAATCCCAAACGCAAAACAAATAACCACTCATGCTTAAAAATAAACAACTAAATCATGCAAAAAATTTAAATAACATACTAGACTAAATCATGCTCGCATACATGTTTGGATGAAACGAAATATGTGTGTCTCTTAAGTAGTACGTGGAATTGTATCCCGAGTGCAAATCGCACTACCGTCCATTCGGATTCGGCTACGAAATTTACGTCCGGGTTTCCATCTGATATACCACAAAAGAGAACACGCATTCCGTTCACCCGGAATTCACATCATGCATCAACAAACGACTCTCATGCTATATTATATTAAAATAAATAAAAAAACGAAGAATAATAAATAAAGAAGGTGCCCTCAGGTCTAACCTCTTTTTTCGTCTCTCGAAAGCGCGTTACACGGCCGTCGGAAGGGTTGATATTCCGTAACTTTCCTGGTTCACTAATCCAACATTTTTCCTCGATGTTTCGCTGTTTGGGCTGCTGTTTTCACTCCGTTTCGCTGCTGTTTATGTTGTATTTTCTGGTCACTATTTTTTTGTTAATTAGGGGACTGTTTTGTGGGTTATTTGGACTGGTTTGGGCTGCGGTTTTGGAAGGGTTTAGGGGAGCGGTTTTTGTCACTGTTTTGGGCAGTTTTTGGACTGTTCAGGGGGAGTTTTCAAGGGTTAAATCTGCGGCAAAGTGGGCAGTGAAACTGGGCAGTGTGCGGCAGTTTAAGAAGCCTGGAACAGCGTCACCGATTTCTGTGTCCTACAGTGGTCCATCATCATTTTGAAAACTTTTGGCCCAATGGTCATAAGATATAAACTTGTCCCAGTTTAAATGGCCCAACAAGTTCGTATCCTATGACGAGAGGTCCAAATGGATCCAAATGATAATGGTCCCAAACACAAGCATATGGGTAGCTTCTAGAGGACATATAATATAGTTCATATGTGGGCTTACAAGGTTATGGATAAAGGCTCCCGCCGATGAAGGGTTGCTCACAATTAGGTCTCCCCACTCAAGGGTTCGAGCGACCAAATGAGCGCACCTTTTATATACCATAAAGCACCTTTTTTGAAACAGCGGCTGAGCAAATCAGCGGCAGGTTAGAGAGTCCAAATCCAGTAGGGTGCTAATTTTGGGAGATTTTCCTTCCGACATTCGTTTCTCGCGACTTCCATAACTTTTCAGGTAGTGCCTCCATACGAGGCTCATCATTGGGCTTCATGTAAAAATTCAATGTCTACAGGGAGAAATTGTTCGGGTTGGTGCTTGGAGCGCCAATCCGGATCGTATTTATGTCCGATTCATGATTATGAACAATTCATGTTTCCATAATATTACTTATATATGGTTACACCTATTTTTTATATACGTATTCGATCTAATTATGATTAGATTGAAACTAATCTGATTTAGTGATATGTATATAATAGACAAAGACCCCAGGATTTACAACGTAGTGCGCAGTTACAACGTAGTTTGTAATTGACATTGGGAAGTTTCACTATAAGTTGTATATTCTCAAATAAAGTTTCTGGTCAAAATTTACTAACACGGGCCTGTTAGTAAAATCTACTGAGACCAGTATATGTTGTCTATCGTGACTTGGTCCGATGGTTTATCCCAATGAACCATGAGTCTCGGGAGACTCGTATAAACGTGTAGGTTTTTATTTGATAAACACTGAATGACTTACCGAAGATTTCCTAATATATGGTACACTAACATCAATATGAATCTTCTTGAGTCGATTAGCATAGTGGTCATTCGACTTGAGATACCACTATGGATATATGAGACATCCTCCACACTTTAATGGCAATCACGTCACCGATGTATTTAGACCAGACCTCCGTCTGCTCGCTGAGTGTGGACTAATGCTCTTGATATCCTGTGAGTATCATATAGAACCTGTCAGTCATGTGTACATGGAATATGTATCATGTATGTATTTGTGATCTAGTAAATCCACGGTCGTGGTATACTTCGGAAGCTAGTTCCGAGTGTTATTTAGAGATCGTAAATTTGAAAGTCGACTATATTATACCTTAGGGATTTCACGTTCCCATCTATATCCTTGGTATAATATTGATAGCCTGTGACAGAAAGATTATATGTATGCAACGACCTCGACTTGCATAGTTTAGCGAGATTATCCGTGGTCGTCATAATTTACGAGTGGGTAAATTATGGACTCGAAATTTGTTTTTATGACGGATACATCTAAACTTAAAGAGTCCCATCATATGAAGTGTACTCGTTGAGAACTTGGGCTACACGTTATAAATAATACAGATTATTCATAATATTTTATCGGATTAAATGAGTTAATTCGAATCGTTTAAACGGTTAAACGAAAAAAAACATGCATAGAGGCATTTTGATCAATCAATAATTAATGTGTATTTATATTTGATACAAAATTTGATTTGATACATATTAATTAATTGTCAAATAAGATTTTGACACATGTCATTAATACATGTATTTTGTTATGTAATGTAAATAAAAATACATGTATATAGATATTTATATTAATTAATTATTTAGTTATTTTCTTTTTAAATAATTAAATAATTAACAATAAAATATCTAATGTCATCATTTACTTGAAGAATGGCTAAGTCTAATTTGGATTCTTTATATTGATTAAATGATAAAATTTAAAAAAAGACCAAAATACCCATCCCCCAATTTCGCCCCTAGTAATATATTAAAAGAAAAATTATTTTCTCTTTCATTAAGTTGTCTTGGCCAAGTTTCCACCATTTTTAGAGAGCTTCATGTTAGGGTTGGCGCTCTGAGCGCTAATTTCTTATTTATTTCCCTGTAAATACTCTTGTATATATTTTATTAATGAATAAAATAAACAGTTTCTATAATATGAATTATTTTATTATATGGTAAAGACGTAAATCACCATAGAGTGATTGGTTCTGATACAGTTGCTGTAGACATTGTATTTTTGCATAAGCCAGATGATAAGCCTCGTATGGAGGCACTACCTGAAAAGTTACGGAAGTTGCGAAAAATGAATGCTGGAAGGAAGGAAAACCTCCAAAATTAGCCCCTCATCAGATTCGGACTCACTAGCCCACCTCGGATTCACTCAGCCAACCCTCTGCTTCAAACCATAGCCTCGGTCCATCAGCCCCGGCCTTGGTTATTCATCTTTTTTATCTATTTAGTCACTTTTATTGTTATTTAATTATTTCGCATTTATTTTGTTTATGTTTGTTCATGTTGATGATTAGTCGTATATGCATCGTTATATTATTTCGCGTCTATTTTTATGTCTGTTTACATTACATTGATGATTATGTGTGTTATTATCCCTTGTGGTATATCGAATGGTAACCCAGAAGTAAATTCCGTAGCCGAATCCGAATGGACAGTCATGCGGTCTATACTTGGGATACAACTCCACGTGCCACTCGGGAAATACTCGTATATAAGTAATTAACCCCTTTTTTGTTTGCTATGTATTTATTGACGTTTTTCCTGCTTTTAATTGTTTATTATAATTTTCGTGATCGCATCTCGTATTTCTTAATTTAATGTGATTTTGGAACTACGTTATTGTGATTATTATTTTGGTTGGGTATGTTATTACATTTTTATTCGCTTTTATGCATGAATTGCATTAAGACTTGGCTATACCATTGTGTGAACCCGTCCATTATACTGGCATAAGTAAGGGACCATTTCGAACCCAACGGTTTGAGGTCTTCCCTTGCGAGTGGTTAGTGCGGCCTTAAATCTTTCCCAGTTCACACTCGGTAACGACTCTTTTATTCTCCGGTTTAGTCCCTCGCGGGCTAATCCGTACTCTCTATGGGCTGCGAGCCCAATAGTGTCGTGGACGCCGAACATCATAGGCATAGCGGTAAACCCCACTTTGCTCCTACAGATGGCAACTCCACTAGGGATAGATAATAGGCCCTGAAATAATGCCTCGCAGTGTCCGTGGCTTTGGATTTGGTTAACCAAGTCTCATATATTTTGCATACCCTTCTTACCCCCGATGGCGTCATGTATCGTGAAGTCGTTTTCACTCAAGGTGGCGGATCGTTATGTGATGATAACCATCACTTGTTGGCTAGTATAAAAAAGGCGTGCTCACTTGGTCATTCGAACCCTTGAGTGGGGAGATCTAGTTATGTGCAATCCTTCACCAATGAGAGCCTTACCCATACCCTTGTAAGCCCACATGCGAACCATAGTCATGTGTCCTATAGAAGCTACCCCTATACTTGTGTTTGGGCTCATTATCATTTGGATCCATTTGGGTTTCTCATCATAAGATACGAACTTGATGGGCCACTTCAACTGGGATGAGTTTATATCTTATGATGATTGGACCAAAAGTTTTCAAAGTAACGATGGGCCACCTTGTGTTTGGGCCCCATATCATTTGAAGTTATTTAGCCATCTTATCACAAAAGTGTAAACATGTTGGGCATTTTCAACTGGAACAAGTTTATACCTCGCGATAATCTGATTAAACGCTTTAAAATGATAACAGGCCAACTTGTATGAAAACCTTGATGGGCTTAGAAGGTCCAAACATGATCCGAATATGCTAAATGTATGAGTCCGATATCCGCACTAGCTTTCATCCAGGAAGGGTACGCCTTGTTATGGCATATTTGTATACTTTTGGATATCTCCAAGTCCATCTCCACCACAACCGTGATTACCGAGGGCCTAATTCGTCATTTTTAGACAATGGCATGATCCCACAATAGGCTTAGTCAATCTTGTAAATGGGCGGTCTTTGTCTTTTACTGATGAAAAGGGACTGAGGTAGCCAAGGTTCAACCTTGTAGCGTAGGAGAGAACGATTTTGTGTACCCCACATTGGTGCATGAAATGAGTCATACCTAAGGCAGAAATGGACTTACCATGAGTGTGGGAGGAATAACATCGGAAGGGTATATGCTGTTTTGATAACCATATACATCTCATGCATCTTATGCATCACATGCATATACGCATCATGCTGACCCCTTGTCTTAAAAGCCATCATAGATATCTGTTGGGTTAGAGAAGAAGTAAGACTTGTCAAGAAGAGGTTAGCAAGCATGGATGCGTCAGACAGTGAAGGTTCCCGCATGGATCAATTGGAGACCAACATCACTAAAATTACCGAGCAACTACAAGCTTTGACCAACATTGTGGCCAATCTGACAGTGCCCCGCACAGTGGGAACAAAAAACAACGAGGATGGAAGGTATGAGGAACCCCCGAATAGGGTGAGCGAAGAAATCCATGTTTTTGATGACATGGCTGAGTATACCGCGGGAAAGATATCCGGACCTCAGGCAGAGTTACAGAAACTCAGAGAAAAAGTAGAGTCAGTTACCCACAAGATGGAGGGAAAATATGAAGATCTATTACACTATGATGCAATAACTTTCGAAGAACAGCTGCCTCCCCAGCTTAAGATGTCTGACATGGCCAAGTTCAATGGAAACGAAGATCCTAGGGTCCATCTACGACAATATGTTTCAGTGATGAGTTCAGTGGGTTTGTCAAAGCGCCATGTGCAGAATATGTTTGGGATGTCACGGGAAGGGGCGCCCGTAGTATGGTATCATGGCCTGGAGAGAAAGGTCAGGGATGACTGGAGGGCTGTAGGCATTGCATTTTTGCATATCAGCCCAATGATGAGCCTCGAATGGAGGCACTACTTTTTAGTTGCGGAAGTTGCGGAAAGCGGTCGTCGGAAGGGAAGGGTCAAGAATTGACATTTTTTATTGGATTTGGTTCGCTTGTTCAAGCTTCGGGTTCGCTCGTTCGGTCTCAATTTTAATTTATCCTCGGCCCGGTTCACAAAAAAACCCTCACCACAAACGCCACCTACTAGCCTCACAAATCACAAAAGCCCACAACTCCTACGTGAACAACCATTCCTTCACATGTATGATTCACAAAACCCATTCCTTCATAAACCAAACAAGCACTAAACTACAAAAGCACATACCACCCCCATACACTCCCACGTGAGCCATGCCACACCCACACCAATCATGCATCTCCCCAAGCCAAAAAGCCACATACAAAAAATCAATAAACCCATGCACCCATTCCTCATATGCCTACTCCCACGTGTATCACCTCACATCACACACTAAATAATAAACAAAAGCCAAAACCCATACCATCCATAAACACTTTTCTCACCCATACACTGCCAGAGATCTCTTGATGCAATACCCATAACTACCCATACAACCATTATTCCCAACTACCCATACGTAAACTTACCTAGACAGTTGCACTCATCCTTCACGACCGAACATCATACACTCAGGCCCCCCCTCTCTAACCTCATCTCATCTTGATTCAACCCTAACTCACGTTAATTCACCTTCACAACCCATAGAGGGGAGGCAGCCAACAATCACCAAACACGCAGCCCTGATCTTCATCACCATTCACGCACATACCCTAAACACAGCCAGCAACCTTTTACGCCCCTAGTATGACTCCAACAGCCATCTGACCAACATCATACACTCGGCCTCTCTCCCTATCCATTTGATTTCCTCCCATTTTCACGGAAAACAGCCCCTCAAACCCTAGCTCACATAACACCCAAGACCTTCACACTCAGCCACATCCCCAACTTCAGCCCCTCACCTTTCACTGCCGAACCCAACCTTCAGCCATGTAGCCACATGCATGTGTTAAATGCAACAGTGAAGCAGTCTCCATCTCTCCCATGATAAAAACGAACCAAACTGAACTTATCAGCCCTCACTTTGAACAATAGCTCACCGCCTTGATAAATCCGTAACAGCCCCCACCTTCAACGACGAACAGCTCACTGCCCTATTCATCATAATTCACGCATCTTGGAGGCACCATTTGGACGCGTTCAAGCACCTTGGAAGCTACCCTCAAACAACCTTCACAGCCCTCCCTAAGCCTCTATCATTCACGCCAAATTCACGCCTCCACTACCCTTCTCCATGAAACAAAACTGCACCTCACATCCCTGGGCTGCATGAAGCCAAGCCACTGACCTTCACGATCAATAACTGAACACCCTACACGAAGCCACCCGAGACTGCCCTTATGAAGCCATCCATTTCACGCCCATCACAGCACCTAAACAGCCTCCTATATAGCAATCTCTGAACACGTCTATTGCTTCTTCAGTCAATAGCTCACTGCCCTCCATGCAGCCCATTTCACAGCCCCTAACCCAGCTACATCCTTCACGCCATCACACACTTCACAACCCTACATGCCATTCACGTAGAAACCCTTAAACCTGCTCCTTAACGCAAGCCACATGCAGCCCTTCTCTCTCAACCTTCATGCATTATATATAGCTTTTCAGCAGCCACACAGCTCACGTATAAGCCCCTAAAACATGCCATTGCAACCCCCTCTCTCGGAAGCGCCACCGCGTCCCTAGCTTCATCAACAAACTGCCGTGAGCAGCCCCCTTCACGTAACCTTCAATCCAGACGCCCCTAGAGCCATTCACGTGGCCACTAGATCCCTAAACTGCCACAAACATTGCCTAAAGACAAACCTTAAGCCACTAACAACAGCCCACTCCCAAACATTAGAGACACACAGCATTCTGTCTTCCCCCACTTGGACACACACACAATCAACACGTAAACCCTTCATGCATGCACGTAAACCCTCCATGCATGCGTGAAACCGAACACAGCAGCCCCTCCCTTCATCACGTGAAACCAAGCCCATGAATTGTCTGTAAGCCACGTGAAAACACCCCAAAACCGAGATAGAAAACTGCCCCATAAATCATCCCAGAACCGACCCAAAAATAGCCTGAAGATTTAAGTTAAAACAGTGAGAAAACGGAGAAAAAACAGTAAAAATAGCGGACCCGTTGAAAATGGACAAAACAGTGGAAACAGCGGACCAGTGAAAACAGTGGGAACGATAACCCTTCCGGCACCGTGGAATGCACTCCCGGAAAGCGACTAAAAAGGTAAGACCTGAGGGCACCCTTTTATTTATTATCCTTTATTTTTAGTTATTTTATTGTTTTATTTCGCATGATTATTGTGAATTGGTGCATGATGTGATTTCTGGGTGAACGGAATATATGTTCTCTCTTGTGGTATATCGGATGGAAACCCGGACGTAAATTCCGTAGCCGAATCCGAATGGACGGTATTGCGGTTTGCACTCGGGATACAATGTCACGTACCACTTGAGAGACACACATGTTTCGTTTCATCCAAATTTGTGTGCGAGCATGATTAGGTTATTAGTAAGTTATTTATTTCTTAAGCATGATTGGGTCGTTAGTACGTTATTTCCTACATGTATGTTATAGTTATTTTCCTTCGCAATATGAGTTTTATCTATGTTGTTTAGGTTGTTGTTTAGTTTTCATGTTTGATAATGACATGTTCGTTGTGTGATATTGTATGTTTACCTTTATGAATGTGAATTAGATCTAGGTTAATCTCATACATGTATGTTGTGTAGACTTGGTTAAATTATTGCACAAATCCGTTCATTACAAGTGGCATAAGTAAGGGACCATTCCGAACCCAACGGTTTGAGGTCTTCCCTTGCGAGGGGTGAGTGCAGCCTTAAATCATTTTTCCCGGTTCACACCGGGTGGCGACTCCATTTCATTTCTCCGGTTTAGTCCCCCGCGGCTACTCCGTACTCCCAACCGGGCCGCGAGCCCGGAACATCGTCGTCCAGTTTCTGTGTCCTACAGTCTGGCGACTCCACTGGGGATAGAGAATCGGCCCCGAAATAATGTCTTGTAATGTTTATGATTTGTGCTTTAAATTAACCATGTCTACTTTGGGTTTAGAGAGTTTAATCAAAGGTTTTATTAAAGCTAGATGATGGTTTGGTGTCTTCCTTCACTCACTACCTTTCTATAAGGAAAAGCTGTGAGGGCACCTAGATAATCATTCACTCGTAGCTCATTGTGATAGACTAATTTGGAGGACTCGTTGTTTATTCCTGACACCAAGCGATAAAAGCCTAAGAGGCTAGGGTATTTAAGAGAGCCTCGCTTTACCCTCCGTCTAGGGAATCTACAACGGGAAGTCCATTCGACAGTCAGTCACACACCATAACTCGTTGGCACGTACCGTAAGGTATAAAAAGGGTGCGCTCACTTGGTCGCTCGAACCCTTGAGTGGGGAGTCCTAGTTGTGAGCAAACCTTCATCATCGGGAGCCTTTGTTTACATTCTTTTAAACCTGCATGTGAACCCTAATTGTATGACCAATAGAAATCATTTCTTTTATGCTTGTGTTTGGGACCATCGTTATTTGGATTCAATTGGACTTTTTGTCAAGAGATATGAACTGGTTGGGCCATTTAAACTAGAACGAGTTCGTGTCCTTTGATAATTGGGCCAAAAGCTTCTAAAATGCCGATGGGCTATTTTGTGTTTAGGCCTCTTATTATTTGAAGTCGTTTAGCCATGTTATCGCAAAAGTATAAACTTGTTGGGCCTTTTCAACTGGGACAAGTTTGCACCGCGCAATGATGTGATTGAATGCTTTAAAATGATAATGGCCCAATTAGTGCAAATTATTTTATAAGCTTATTTATTCCATACATCGCATACATGACATGCACTCATGCATACACGCATCATATTAACCCTTTTGTGTCTTAAAAGCCATCATAGATTCCCGTTGGGTTAGTGTGGGAACACATGAATTTGGGGCGACGTAATGCTATTCCAGGCTCGGGGGCCTAGTTGGGAGTACGGAGTAGCCAACGGAGGACTAAACCGGAGAGTAAAGGAGTCGCCACCCGGTGTGAACCGGGACAAAGATTTAAGGTCGCACTCACCCCTCGCAAGGGAAGACCTCAAACCATTGGGTTCGTAATGGTCCCTTACTTATGCAACTTGTAATGTAAAGATTTATACAATAATCCAACCAAACCTATGACATATATTTCCAAGTGCAAAACACAATCCTAGATTCACATGCTCAAAAGTAAGCCTTTGCAACAACAAGCACATAACGTCATAAGAATTCAATCATTCATATAAACACGAACAGTTATGGTAACATTTGCATGTAATGTAAATGAAATCAAAATGACGACAAATAATATTGTAGGCGCATAATAGAAATAGACAACCAGAGAGGTAATACAAATGCATAACGTAAAAAAAGGGTAACTATTTGCTAAGATTGACATGTCATAATGTGATGCAAGAGGATCTGTTTACCGTGTGCGTTCGTGCAGCGTTCGTATACGCGTTCGAACGGTAAACAGAAGGTTCTCGTTCGAGTAGCGTTCGTAAACGCGTTCAAACGGAAATGAAACAGAATGCTCACGTTCGTATGGAATTTGTGAACGCGTTCGAACGGAAATGAAACAGAATGCTCACGTTCATGTGGCGTTTGTGAACGCGTTCGAACGGAAATGAAACAGAAAGCTCACCTTCGTATGGCATTTGTTAACGCGTTCGAACGAAAATGAAACAAAATGCTCATGTTCGTATGGCGTTTGTGAACGCGTTCGAACGGAAATAAGACCTGATACATGACAAGGCAAAACACATGCGCGTTCGAGTTGCGTTCATAAACGCGTTCGAATGGGAACAGATCTGATGCATGAAATGGGACGTAATATATAAATGACAAACAGTACAATGCGAGGCGCGGCGAAGCATCGTGGTAAAGGATTTTAACCTCTTCAATTAGAGGACCTCTCATCACACTTACTAAGCCCATGCGCTCGATCGCATCATGCATACAAACACGAAGACAATCATATCAAACTAAATATGCCCGATTGAGCGTATCTTGCATTCAAACGGACACACATCAACCGGCGCGGCAAAACATCGTGGTAAAGGGCTTTAAACCCCTCCCCATAGGGGATCTCACATCACACTTACTAAGCCCATGCGCTCGATTGAATCATGCATACAAAGAGTTAAAAGCAATAATATTAAACGTAGTGTGCTCGATTGAACGTATCTCGCATTCAACCGAACACACATCAATCGGTGCGGCAAAGCATCGTGGTGAAGGATTTTAACCCTTCCGATTAGGGGACCTTTCATCGCACTTACTGAGCCCATGCACTCGATTATATCATACACAAATAAGCGGCATACAGAATTCAAGTGACGAGAAATAAATAAACCAAAGCAACACAAAACAAGAGAGGGTGCCGTTTACTCAAGTGGTACGTGGAGTTGTATCCCAAGTACAGACCGCACTACCGTCCATTCGGATTCGGCTACGAAATTTACGTCTGGGTTTCCATCCTATATACCACAAGAGACGACACTCTTCCATTTCATTCAAGCCACAACATACATCCATAAACGACTCTCATGCGAATAGAATTCAATAATAAAAGAAACGAATATAAACTAATGAAAAAGTGCCCTCAAGTCTAACCTTTTAAATCACCTCTCGGATGTACGGTACACGATCGTCGGAAAGGTGGATGCTCCGCAACTCTTCCGATTCACTAGTTCACTGTTCTCGTTCGTTGTCTTACTATTTTGAGTTGTCGTTCTCCATCTTTTGCTGCTGCTTTTGACTCCGATTCGCTGCCGTTGCTACTATTTTGCTGCTGTATTTTAGTTACTGTTTTTGGGATGTTCTGGTTACTGTTTTTTGGTAATTTAGGGGACTGTTTTGGTGTGTGTTTAGGGCTGCTGTTTGGGACTGATTTCAGGGGGTGTTTTAGGAGTGTTGTGAGGGTAATATGCGGCTGTTTCAGGGGGGATTACTGGCTGTTTTTAGGGTGCAGGTCAAGGCTGTGGATGGCGTGAGTTAGGGCGTGTATTAGAGAGAGTCCAGATAGGGGTGGCTAGGTTAGGGGTTATTGGAAATTCTTTTCTTCTTTTTCTATCATGGGTGTGCCCTCTAGGGGGGAATGCCTTGGAGAGGTGTTGTTTATATAGAGAATGGCTAGGGCTTCACCTTGTCTCACAAGGAAGGGATTTGGCATTAAAAGGAGGATTTGATTTGGTGTTGGACAAGGAAAGCAAGGGATTTGATTGGCTTGGATTAGGGAGGTTGAATATTTAGTTTGTGTTGATTAGGCATACAATATCTTTAATTTGTGTAAGTATTTTATTATTTTAGTAGGTGATTATTTAGATTTTATTTGTTTTATTTAATTTGGTATGTGATTTTTAGATTTGTTTTGATTTCACCATGTGTTAAATATGTGTTTTAAGTGGGCTTGGGCGTGTGGGCCAAGGTTTGGGCGAATTGGGCTTGATGTGAGGCTAGCAGCAATACCAGAATTACCGACACCGTTCGAACGCCTCCTCAAACGCGGCATGAACGCCCGTAATCTGTTTGACGTTCGAACGTACACACGAACGCTGCACGAACGAAAACAGTGAACCTTGTTTATTCTGAATTCCCCTTCCGATGTCCGTTTTCCGTGACCTCCGTGACTTAAAAGGTATTGTCTCCAAAATGAGACTCATCATAGGGACTTATGTGTAAAAATGCAGTGCCTACAGTCGCCCCCACTTTGATGGGACTTGTGTAATGTGTAACAGTGACAATCCTATCAAAGTTATGCAATGCATTTTCACTTACCTGGCTCGCCAACTGCCACTTGACTTTCCACGTGTTGAGTTGATTTGGGTGGTGAGGTGCTGCGACCCCTGGTTCATTCCCGAACCGTGTTGTGACGTGGTCCATTCTCGAACCGTTACCATAAGGTGGTCCATTCTCGAACCGTTACTGTGAGTTGGTTCATTCCCGAACCGTTACTGTGAGGTGTCCATTCTCGAACTGTTACTGTAAGGTGGTCCATTCCTGAACCGTTACTGTGAGGTGGTCCATTCCCGAACCGTTACTGTGAGTTGGTTCATTCCCGAACTGTTACTGTGAGATGTCCATTCCCGTACTATTACTGTATGGTGGTCCATTCCCGAACCGTGCTTCCATTCTTGGAGTGCCATTCCTGGCTTGTTCATTCCTGAACTCTGTTCCATTCCTGGATTGCCATTCTCGGCCTGTTCATTCTTGAACTGTCCATTCTCGGACTATATCCCCATTCTTGGAGTGTCATTTCTTACTTGTTCATTCTTGAACTCTGCTCCATTCTTGGATTATATCTCCATTCTCGGAGTGTCATTTCCGACTTGTTCATTCTTGAACTCTGCTCCATTCTTGGATTGCCATTCTCGGCTTGTTCATTCTTGAACTCTGCTCCATTCTTGGATTGCCATTCTCGGCTTGTTCATTCTTGAACTGTCCATTCCCGGACTATATCTCCATTCTCGGAGTGCCATTCTCGGCAGAATTGATCTAATGTAATATGGGCCTCGCCCCCAGAATGCCATACCCGGCAATGCTGATACTGATGTAATGTGGGCCTCGCCGCCAGAATGCCATACCCGGCAAGACTGATACTGATGCTAATACGGGCCTCGCCCCAAACTGATGCTGATGTGGGCCTCGGCCCTAACTGCTACTGATTATGGGCCTCGCCCCCAGACTGATACTGATGTGGGCCTCGACCCTCGGGATTCATCCCAAACTGATACTGATGATGTGGGCCTCGCCCATGTGATTCGTTCCTGAAGATTGCTGACATTGTACTGTTACTGCTTCTGGTTGGCTTGCATTCGGTGCTTTTTTTTTCTCATTTGAAACCTGTTATTACAAAACAGAACAAACACGAAAGGATGCAAAATACGTTACGAGTATGCATGCATGAATGTTCCTATCCCGTCGGGTTAGGTCTTCCGTCAATTCTCTTGGTGACTGCTTAGCCTTCTCTTCCTCAAACAAGCTATTTCTTCAATCTGTCTACGTTGATCGGTTCGGTGAACTAATTCCCTTCCAAGTCTGATATCTTCACTGGCTCTATTTCCCAATTTTCGAATGCCTATCTTATCTTTTCTGTTTGCTTATTTCGAAGGTTCCCCGTGTTTATCATTGGATTCCATAGTACCAAGGTTGAATACTTTTCTCAAATATACTCATATTGCAGAAGAGTTTCAGCAAAATGGACGTCTTTATTATTGTTGAGGAAAAGAGTTCGAAAAAGTAACAAAATCAATGTCATTTAAAAAACTGGATCAAATAGACTAGGAGGAACATCTCCATCATCCGCAGCACTGCCTTCTTCCTCGGCCTATGGTTCTTCACTGTCATCCATGTAAGAAGTTTGGTGGTTGATGGTTTCTTTTCATGGGTTGGGTATTTTGTGGGAATCTATGAGATCTTGAATTTCATGCCTGAGGCGGGTGCAATTGTCAGTGTCATGGCAATATAGCTGGTGGAAGTGACAATAAAGGTTCACATTTATGTGTGGTGGTGGGGGGTGCGGAAGTGGCTTGCCTTCTAAGGGTTTCAAGATTCCTTGTCCCTGTAATTTTTCAAATACCTTCGACAAAGGCCTACCAAGGTTGGAGAATTGCCGGTTTCTGATGGCAGCGACTTCGGCAGTAGCGGGCTTTGTCTCAGAAGGCCCCCCAAAAGTTCTTTTATTCTGGCCATAAAACTTTCTGTTTTCAGCCTCCTCTTCCTCAATATCCATGACAGTTTCCCTCAACTGCCGAAAGTCTGTAATCATGGAGGTCATCCTCCTCAACTTGCTATAAATAGAGGGCTTAGTACCCTTGATAATCATCTTGATCTGGTCTTTCTCAGAAGGCCGAGTCTGCATTTTCAAAAGCTGGCTTCTCCAGCGATCCACATACTCTTTGAAACTTTCCTCTGGCTTCTGCTTAGTGTTCTCCAAATCACGGAGTGACAAGTCAATCTCCAAGTCTGTAACATACTGTTTCAGAAAAGCATCAGCTAGTTCCTTCCAATCTTCTTTAACCTTCTTCTTAAGGCTATGATACCAAACCACAGGTGCCCCCTCGAGTGACATCCCAAACATCTTTTGGACTTGGCGCTGTGATAGGCCTATTGAACTCATAACTGAGACATATTGCTGCAGATGGACTCTTGGGTCTCCATTCCCATTAAACTTGGCCATGTCCGACATTTTAAACTGAGCTGGCAGCTGTTCTCCGAAGGTCATTGCCTCATAATCTAACAACTCTTCATGTTTACCCCTCATCTTGCGGTAACTGTTTCAACCTGATCCCGAAGCTTCTGAAATTCTGTCTGAGACCCAATCACTTTGCCTGTTGCATACTCTGCTATGTCATCATCAAAAGTGGGGATATCATCCCCCAACCCATTCGGAGGCTCCTCGTGCCTCACATTCTCAGAATTTCCCCCAGCACGGGGCACATCCATATTTTTCATGGCAGTAGTCAAGGCTTGCAACTGTTCAGTAATCTTGGCGAAACCATTCTCCAACTGATCTATCCGGGATATCTCAATATCTGATTCACTCATGTCTGTTCTCAGTATTTTGGTGAGTCTTCCCTTTTTTCTAACCCAACGGGAATCTATGATGGCTTTCAGAATACAAGGGTTAACATGATATATGTATGCATGGGGTTCATGGGATACATGATATGCATGCGATACAAGAAATATATCAACTCATTAAAATTTTCACACAAATCGGCTCATCATCATTTTAGAAGTTTTTGGGCTAACTGTCATAGGGGTGAACTCGTCCCAGTTTAAATGGCCCAGCGAGTTCATGTCTTATGGCAAAGAGCCCAACTAAATCCAAATGACAATATTCCGAACACAATCATAAAATGGCCCATTGTTATTTAGAAGCCTTTTGGCCCAATCGTCATAAGATATGTTTTTGTCCCAGTTTAAATGGCCCGACAAGCCCATATCTCATGACAAAAGATCCAGATGGATTCAAATAGCAATGTTCCCAAACATAATCATACAAGGAAGATATTATAAACATAAAATAATAACTTCTACCGTGTGGCCCACCATCATTTCAGAAGCTTTGGGCCTAATTGTCATAAGATACGAACCTCCCCCAGTTTAAATGGCCCAGCAAGTTCGTATTTTTGACAAAGAGTCCAATTCATCCAAATGATAATGGTCCTAAAGCACAAAGAAATATTTGTTATAGGCTATACAACCCGGTCTACGCATGGGTTCGTGGGAGTATGGACAAAGGCTCTCATCGGCGAAGGATGGCCCACAACTAGGTCTCCCCAATCAAGGGTTCGAGCAACCAAGTGAACACATCCTTTTTTATACACTAAGGTACGTGCCAATGAGCTATGGTGTGTGACAGACTGTCAAATGGATTTCCCGTTGTAGATTCCCCAGAGGGAAGGTGGAGTGAGGCTCACTTAAATACCCAAGCCTCTTAGGCTCTTATCGCTTGGTGTCAGGAATAAACAACGAGTCCTCCAAATTAGTCCATCACAATAGGCTACGAATAGATGGCTATCTAGATGCCTTCACAACTTTTCCTTCTAGAAAGGTAGTGAGTGAAGGAAGACACCAAACCATTACCTAGCCTCAAAATGCCTTTGATTACAACCCCTATTTCACACATTTGTAGACACGGTTAATTAAAGCATAAATCTATACATTACAAGGCATTATTTCGGGGCCGATTCTCTATCCCCAGTGGAGTCGCCAGACTGTGGGAACACAGGAATCTGGGGCGACGCAATGCTGTTCCAGGCTCGGGGGCCTAGTTGGGAGTACATAGTAGCCAACGGAGGACTAAACTGGAGAGTAAAGGAGTCGCCACCCGGTGTGAACCGGGACAAAGATTTAAGGCCGCACTCACCCCTCGCAAGGGAAGACCTCAAACCATTGGGTTCGGAATGGTCCCTTACTTATGCAACTTGTAATGTAAAGATTTATACAATAATCCAACCAAGCCTATGACATATATTTCCAAGTGCAACACAATCCTAGATTCACATGCTCAAAAGTAAGTCTTTGTAACAACAAGCACATAACGTCATAAGAATTCAATCATTCATATAAACACGAACAGTCATGGTAACATTTGCGTGTAATGTAAAGCAAATCAAAATGACGACAAATAATATTGTAGGCGCATAACAGAAATAGACAACCAGAGAGGTAATACAAATGCATAACGTAAAAAAAAGGGTAACTATATGCTAAGATGGACATGTCATAATGTGATGCAAGAGGATCTGTTTACCGTGTGCGTTCGTGCAGCGTTCGTATACGCGTTCGAACAGTAAACAGAAGGTTCTCGTTCAAGTAGCGTTCGTAAACGCGTTCCAACGGAAATGAAACAGAATGCTCACGTTCGTATGGCATTTGTGAATGCGTTCGAACGAAAATGAAACAGAATGCTCACGTTCGTGTGGCGTTTGTGAACGCGTTCGAACGAAAATGAAATAGAAAGCTCACGTTCGTGTGGCGTTTGTTAACGCGTTCGAACGGAAATGAAACAGAATGCTCACGTTCGTATGGCGTTTGTGAACGCGTTCGAACGGAAATATGACCTGATGCATGACAAGGCAAAACACATGCGCGTTCGAGTTGCATTCGTAAACGCGTTCGAACGGGAACAGACCTGATGCATGAAATGGGACGTAATACATAAATGACAAACAGTACAATGCGAGGCGCGGCGAAGCATCGTGGTAAAGGATTTTAACCTCTTCAATTAGAGGACCTCTCATCGCACTTACTAAGCCCATGCGCTCGATCGCATCATGCATACAAACACGAAGACAATCATATTAAACTAAATATGCCCGATTGAGCGTATCTTGCATTCAAACGGACAGACATCAACCGGTGCGGCAAAGCATCGTGGTAAATGGCTTTAAACCCCTCCCATAGGGGATCTCACATCACACTTACTAAGCCCATGCATTCGATTGATACAGACCGCACTACCGTCCATTCGGATTCGGCTACGGAATTTACGTATAGGTTTCCATCCTATATACCACAAGAGACGACACTCTTCCATTTCATTCAAGCCACAACATGCATCCATAAACGACTCTCATGTGAATAGAATTCAATAATAAAAGAAACGAATATAAACTAATGAAAAAGTGCCCTCAGGTCTAACCTTTTAAATCACCTCTCGGATGTACGGTACACGATCGTCGGAAGGGTGGATGCTCCGTAACTCTTCCGGTTCACTGGTTCACTGTTCTCGTTCGTTGTCTTACTGTTTTGAGTTGTCGTTCTCCGTCTTTTACTGCTGCTTTTGACTCCGATTCGCTGCCATTGCTACTGTTTTGCTGCTGTATTTTAGTTACTGTTTTTGGGATGTTCTGGTTACTATTTTTTGGTAATTTAGGGGACTGTTTTGGTGTGTGTTTAGGGCTGCTGTTTGGGACTGATTTCAGGGGGTGTTTTAGGAGTGTTTGTGAGGGTAATATGCGGCTGTTTCAGGGGGGATTACTGGCTGTTTTAGGGTGCAGGTCAAGGCTGTGGATGGCGTGAGTTAGAGCGTGTATTAGAGAGAGTCCAGAGAGGGGTGGCTAGGTTAGGGGTTGTTGGAAATTCTTTTCTTCTTTTTCTATCATGGGTGTGCCCTCTAGGGGGGAATACCTTGGAGAGGTGTTGTTTATATAGAGAATGGCTAGGGCTTCAACCTGTCTCACAAGGAAGGGATTTGGCATTAAAGGGAGGATTTGATTTGGTGTTGGACAAGGAAAGCAAGGGATTTGATTGGCTTGGATTAAGGAGGTTGAATATTTAGTTTGTGTTGATTAGGCATACAATATCTTTAATTTATGTAAGTATTTTATTATTTTGGTAGGTGATTATTTAGATTTTATTTGTTTTATTTAATTTGGTATGTGATTTTTAGATTTGTTTTGATTTCACCATGTGTTAAATATGTGTTTTAAGTGGGCTTGGGCGTGTGGGCCAAGGTTTGGGCGAATTGGGCTTGATGTGAGGCTAGCAGCAATACCAGAATTACCGACACCGTTCGAACGCCTCCTCGAATGCGGTACGAATGCCCGCAATCTATTTGACGTTCGAACGTACACACGAACGCAGCACGAACGAAAACAGTGAACCTTGTTTATTCTGAATTCCCCTTCCGATGTTCGTTTTCCGTGACCTCCGTGACTTAAAAGGTAGTGTCTCCAAAATGAGACTCATCATAGGGACTTATGTGTAAAAATGCAGTGCCTACAGTTAGGAAAGCAGAGAGACTCGTCAAGAGACCGTCAGTCAACATGAGCAAATTAGCAAACGAGAGATCCTGCCTGGATCAATTGGAGATTAAAGTAACTGAAATTATTGAGATGTTGCAAGTTGTGACTAATGTTTTGGCCAGTTTGACCGTACCCGGTATAGCCGATAACAGAAAGTTGTACAATCAAAATGGAAAGATCATCGGGGAATCCTCGGAAGAAGCAAGCAGAAAAGATAGGATAGTCATTCAGAAATTGGGAAACGGAGCAGTAAGATTGTCAGACTTGGAAGAGAATGAGTTCACCGAACCGATCAATGTTAAATAGATTGAAGCTGTATTTAGCCTGAGGGAGAGAAGACTGAGCAGTCACCAAGAGAATTGGCAGAAGACCTAACCCAACGGGATAGGAAATTCATCCATGCATACATGCATACACGTAACGTAGTTTCAATTCTTGTGTTTGTCCTATGTTTGTAGGTTTTAAACAGAAAGAGAGAACTAGCAAGGGACGACCAGAGACATATGGCGCCGAGGAGCACAATGAGGGTCTCACCCATCATGAACAGGGAGGACCTCTACACTTGCATACGTATACATTACATGCACACGTCTTTATTATTTTGTTTTGTATTCGCAGGTTTCAATGAAGAAAGAAAGGGAAAACGGCAAAGATCAAAAAAAAAAAGTGGCACAAGCATTGAGGACGACATTGAAGCCACCTTGACAGATAGATTTCGGTCATGTCTGGATGAAGACGATGAATTTAGTGCTAACAGAGAGGCAACTCATGCACTTTGTTGCGATTTCTATTTTCATGATTTGTGTATACATGTTGTAGAGTCTTTAATTTTGTGTGTTATTTTTGTAGGTAAAAGCAAGGACAAAGCATTTTAAGACAGAGGGAATTGTGCTTGGTAATCACAAAGATGGGAGCTAATTCATTAGTGGTGACAGAGTAAAAGAAGAATTCATGAGACGCATCCTAATGAACTTATGCCAAGCAAGAGGCGTATTGAGTACAAAATTCCTTTGCTTTAATTATTGCTTTGATTTGCCTTTTTTGTTATTTTTTGTTATTTTCGTGGACAGGATCCACAACTTTTGACATTTTAGGACTTCTTTTGGTATTTTATTTTATTTTCGTGGATAGAATCCACGACTTTTTAACATTTCACGATTT
>SKCR01032668.1:0-36039 GCA_019454045.1 Zanthoxylum bungeanum | reverse complement strand
GTGGTAGGGGACTTTAAACGGGTTCTGTGTACACCACTTCTGGGTTTATCAGAGAGTCATAGTGTATTGGGTGTGATGTCAAGACGGAAGTGTCACTTCAGTCATATTAGAGTTGATGTCACGCAGGATACGGTACTAGTGCTCTTGAGTGTTGCGCAACCAATCGGGTATTGTGACCAGGTCATGTATATCCGATTATAGAGACTATGTTACCAGACATCCGACATGTGCTTCGGACGGGGCAGACACTTATCCAGCCCCAGCCCTAGCACGTGACTATCCGATACTGGGCCGATATAACAATACTACGGTATACTACGCTTGATACATATCTATATATTCCTGTAAGAATATTTCTGGAGAATTGGGTAGGCATGGCGCTTTGCTAGAAGCCAACCTTGTCTTGTAAATCGATATAAACGTAGTACGAGGTACTTACGTGTTCGGACAGTCCGACGATCGTATTTACTGCCAACATATCCGGAGATCTCATGGGTCGCTTCCTGAAGATTCACCGATGACGTATGACTCGCACTTTGATTAATCTGGGATTAATTAGAGAGAGAGATAGAATTAATCTGGGATTAATTCGATGAGAGAGAAAATTAATCTGGGATTAATTGCGGAGATATTTTATCTGGGATAAAATGTTAATTAAAGAGAGAGAACGATTAATTTGGAAATTAATCGATAAAATTAATATATTCGATATATTAATCGAAATTGGATTTCGACGCGGAATTAAAATTAGATTTTAATTCGGGCGAACGAATTAATTTAGAATTAATTCGTTAGCGACGTGAATAGTGATTTCGCTAGGCGTAGTCATTTAATTACGACGCGACGGAAAATTCGTTAATTTGGAATTAGCGAACCCGAGCCCGAGAGTGATTGCGAGCGCATTCGCATTTCGAATTCGAGCGCGGCACGCGAGTCACATCAAGCGTCAAATCGTTTGTCACATCATGCATCAAATCAATTGTCACTTTGAGTGATGTGACTTGACAACATGTCACTTTATTAAAGTGATGTGATGTGACTTAAAGTTAAAAGTAAAAGTGATGGAATATGAAAAGGTTTGGAATATATATTGTTTTATTTATTTTTGGAAAATAAATGAATAAATATATATTACTTTTCTTTTCCCTTTTTACACATAATTCAGTCCTCTCTCTCTTACATGCAGTACACGGTTTTCTCTCATCTCCCTCTCTTTTCTTCTTCATCTCCTTCACGCATGGTGCGATTCTTCTCCTTTTTTTCTAGTTATGACCGAAAACTTTGAGAAGCAAAATGGAAGATGAACAAGTGCTAGCACACATTGAGTGATACATAGGTGATAGGGAAGTGTCTTCATGAGCTTGGTTTTATTTTGAAGCTTGAAGCTTTGACCTTCAATGGAGTCCATGCATGGCCGATTCTTGGAGGAGGAAGCAGCCCCCACGCCGAGCAGTCTACCTTCTTCGCAGCTCACTGCCGAGCAGTAACATGCAGTGCGTTTTGTTGTGTTCTTCCTAGCATCAAACCCATCAATGTGAGTATATTCCGCACCTCCTTTGATGTGTTCATATGCGGTTTTTGTGCATGATTTGTTGATCTTGGGACTTGAATTGAACTCTTACATTAATAACGGTTCAACCTTTTACCTGTTGCCATGGTAAATCCATTTGAAGATGCTTGTTGATAACTGTATATGTCATTTATGAAATGTGTCAGTTACAAATCAAAATCGCTTTCCTGAAAGAACCTTTTGGAGAATGTTTATAACATTCTGACGATTTTGTATAACCGACAAACAAGGGTTGCGGATTATTCAATCCATGTTTGGATTGAAGCAAGCATAGGGTTCTTGGAACTGACGTTTTGAAATAATCATAATTGGTTTATGATTTAACTCAAAACGAAATAATTCTTGTGTATATAAGGAGGTTAGTGGGAGAGGGCACTGACAATGAAATTCCCATAAAACAATTGGTGAAAGCTTGGCTTTCATGGATATTCTTCAATAGAAATTCTCCGTAGAATTCTGGGGAGTAACAACCTTTATTCAAGGAATAAAGATCTACTGGGATAGATTTGGAGTTGTTAACACTCTCTGGGAAATTGTACATTTAAAATGTACTTGTATTGGTGTCTCATACGCTTCGAGCATATGGAGTCACAATAAGGTCAATCCAAGTGATAGTCACTGGATTGAATTTAAGGACATCTGTTAGTATCTTAGAGAACTAAAGATGTTGTCTTAAACTATAGAGAGGAGAACTTGAAGTGACTGGGATCACTACTGCAAGTTTCCAACAATTAAATACTACGGTACTATAAAGTTTGAATAACGGGACAGTGAGCTGGAAATATTCCGAGCAAGATAACTGCTGCCGAATAAACAACAAATGCGGATTATTGCTGCAGCTGAGGCAGCAATAGAAGCCATTTGGATCGAAAATAAATCTAATTAGATTAGATATAGTTCTTTTAGCAGCTGAGCATAGGCGTCAGCACAAGCTAAGGAATTAAAGGTCTCATCGACGATCCAGATATATACTTCTATATCATCTGATTCGTTCGGATCATACATCGTGGCGATGTGATGATCGTGTAAATCGCGTCAAACGATAATCAGACAATTCGCTGACGAAAACCTTTCCTCAGCAATTTGAGCGAACCGTACATAGTTCAGGTGTGGGACACTTGAGTGACTGGCTATGTGCCAAGTGGGAGATTGTTGGACAAAATGACCCATAGCGTCACTATTTGCACAGATCATTGTGTTGTTGTAGCAAATTAACTATGTGACAAGGAAAATTGCACTCTCATCATTTGTGATTAGATCACCATAGATATATAAATGAAGAGAGGTCCCTATGATTAGTACCTGGACTGAGAATGATATGAGACAGTATCAGTCCCCGAAGGTTTAATCATTAATATCCCTAGCCGTAGTATTATCGAGACTGGACATCGATAATGCGGAATAGGCTAGTATTGCACTTGTGCGCGTTTGTGAGGGCACAACGGCATAGTTCTCATATATATAAGTGTTGGATACTTATGCAAGTGCGATAGGAGGTCGTGTTTCACCGATGGTACGGGTAACAGCTTCGTTCTGGATAGACCCCTCGGAATCCCATTGGTATTATGACTATGTGTCTATGGGAGGCCGAAATCAAGGTAGGTGTGTATAGTCTTAACCTGAGACTTGCATCGCTAATACTTACGATAATCGATAAACTTTGGTTTTGGTGGTAGGGGACTTTAAACGGGTTCTGAGTACACCACTTCTGGGTTTATCAGAGAGTCGTAGAGTATTGGGTGTGATGTCAAGATGGAAGTATCACTTCAGTCATATTGGAGATGATGTCACGCAGGATACGGTATTAGTTCTCTTAAGTGCTGCGCGGCCATCGGGATATTATGACAAGGTCATGTATATCCGATTTAGAGACTAGTTACCAGACATCCGACATGTGCTTCGTACGGGGCAGACACTTATCCAGCCCCAGTCCTAGCACGTGATTATCCGATACTGGGCGAATATACACAATACTACGGTATACTACGCTTGATACAGATCTATATATTCCTGTAAGAATATTTCTGGAGAATTGGGTAGGCATGGCGCTTTGCTAGAAGCCAACCTTGTCTTGTAAATCGATATAAACGTAGTACAAGGTACTTACGTGTTCGGACAGTCCGACGATCGTATTTACTGCCAACATATCTGGAGATCTCATGGGTCGCTTCCTGAAGATTCACCGATGACGTATGACTCGCACTTTGATTAATCTGGGATTAATTAGAAGAGAGAGATAGAATTAATCTGGGATTAATTCGATGAGAGAGAAAATTAATCTGGGATTAATTGCGGAGATATTTTATCTGGGATAAAATGTTAATTAAAGAGAGAGAACGATTAATTTGTAATTAATCGATAAAATTAATATATTCGATATATTAATCGAAATTGGATTTCGACGCGGAATTAAAATTAGATTTTAATTCGGGCGAACGAATTAATTTAGAATTAATTTGTTAGCGACGTGAATAGTGAATTCGCTAGGCGTAATCACTAATTATGACGCGACGGAAAATTCGTTAATTTGGAATTAGCGAACCCGAGCCCGAGAGTGATTGCGAGCGCATTCGCATTTCGAATTCGAGCGCGGCACGCGAGTCACATCAAGTGTCAAATCGCTAGTCGCGTCAATCGTCAAATCAATTGTCACTTTGAGTGATGTGACTTGACAATATGTCACTTTATTAAAGTGAATAGATGTGATGTGAAAAGTGATGTGATATGACTTAAAGAATAAAGTAATTGTGATGGAATATGAAAAGGTTTGGAATATATATATGTTTTATTTATTTTGGGAAAATAAATGAATAATATATATATTACTTTTTCTTTTCCCTTTTACTATTCATTCGGTCCTCTCTCTCTTACATGCATAACACGGTTTCTCTTTTCCCTCTCATTTTTTCCTCTCTTCTTCACGGCATCACTGCCGATTCTTCTTCATTTTTCTCTGGTTTTCACCGAAAATTTGAGAAGCAAAATGGAAGATGAACTAGTGCTAGCACACCTTGAGTGATACATAGGTGATAGGGAAGTGATTCTTTGAGCATGGAAGCTTGAAGCTTGGAGCTTCAATGGAGTTCATGCATGGCCGATTCTTGGAGGTTCAAAGAGGACTGAAATCGCACAGCCCACTGCAAGGAGGAGCTACTGCCGAGAGCTCAATAGAGGACGAAAATGGCTTGTCTTCTTCATTTCATCAAAACCGAAATTCAATGTGAGTATATTCCGCACCTCATTTGATGTGTTCATATGCGGTTTTTGTGCATGATTTGTTGATCTTGGGACTTTGAATTGAACTCTTACAATGGTACACCCATTATGGTAACATTTTTGGAAGGGTTAGAAAAGGTCATTATGCATCCTAATAATGAGATTAATAGTAATCCATGCATGTGAGCTAATAGTGACTTGGTTTCCCTCCTATAAATAAGACCATTTGCTTATTGAGTTAAGCAATCAATTAAGTTTGATTAAGAGGTCTCTACAAGAAGAAAAGTATGCAATTGTGTTGTGATTAACTTAGATTTATTTCAATTAGCATGTAAATAAATGTAGACTAGTAACACATGTATGGTTAGATTCTAAGAGGACCAAACATGTAAATATATTAGGGATTATGTTTCCTAACAGTATGGTTTACTATGGATGAGAATAACAAGTATAGGTGTATTGGTTAATCTGATTTTCAATTCTAGGAATGCCTCTTCGCACTTGTCATCCCAAATAAATTTAACTTCTTTATTTCTTAACCTTGTCAACAGTGAGGTTATTCAAGAGAATGTTTTTAAAAAAGCGTCAATAATAGCCTGTTAACCCTAGAAAAGTCTTTACCTCAGAAACATTCTTAGGTCTCTCCTAAAACAATACATCCTCAATCTTAGGGAAATAATGTATTTTAAGAATTTGAACTTTGTCATCCAAAAGTCACACATCTCTCGCTTGGCATACAATTGATTGACCCATAAGCTATGCAAAGCAATATGTAACATCCATCTCCTAGAGATGATACCAGCAGGGAATAGATAGATCTATCCCCCTAAGCCTCTAACTTTTTATCTATAATCCATCCTACATCTCTACCTCAAATGTTAACTCATAATAGGACCATAGCCAAAATCAACAACATGCAATGTAATTTATTACCTATAACAGTAGACTCAAATATACTTCTCTTTACAACTTTGTATCAGACACTTTTAATTTATTACAACGACTTATTCAATTCATGTGCATGCATGCAACTCTGCTATGACTCTGACTGGACTGTAACTCTGTACTCAATCTATTGGACCCAAACACTCTAGTGACTGCCATAAGTATTCATCCTCCTGAACTCATCCTCTGGGTAAACCTGCAAAATAATGAATCTGTGAGTGGGGGGTTAGATCGTTTGAACGACCTGGTGAGTGGACACTGAAAATAACAAAACCATGAGAAAAATCCAAAACATATCTATAAACCATTTTTCATGCATGCATCGTAAAAACATATCAAACGCTCAATGCCCAAGTCGCACGAAAAGACTGAGCGAGGAATGAACAATCCCCTGTCGACAAGGTAGCGGGTCATACCATTTTAGATGGATGAGACCCTAACAAGTACCTCGATGAAAACATATGATGAGTCATAAAAACATAAAACATGTAACAAGCATTGGGGCGAAAACATATCATCAATCTATCATCTCAACGGAAACATATAGATAGTTCAGAAATCATAAAAATAGTAAACAAGCGTTGAGATGGAAACATATAATCATCATGCATATTCTTCATCAATTTAAAACCGATTTAAAGCCAAAACAACTGTTAGTTTCTATAATTCGGAATATTTTCATATGGAATAAAAGAATATGTAATGCATGGGCTCTTAATCTTTATGAATATATGAGATATTTATGGTGCCTATGAATTTTATGGCTTAGGTTTCGAGTTACAAAAGTGTGATAGCGAAATTCCAAATTCTGCCCAATCGTTAAAATCCTCTGCTCAATGGTTAACTTCGAAAATTCACTGCAACTAATTGGGATGGAATCTACAGCTGGAAATTTAATAAAATGGACTCTTATTGTCTAGTTTATGTCGATTTTTACGGATCTCAGTTTCGATTTTGGAAACTTAAGTTCTAAGCTGAATTTCAGGGGTGATCAGAAAAAATGGGTGTATTCGCAGTAAGTCATCCAACTTCAAAAATTCGGTTTGGATTCATGCTAAGTCCAAAAATTTTGATTTTTAGATATGTTATTCTCTTATGTATCTAGTTGATCTAAAATTTTACGGATCTTGATTCTGACTTCAGAAACTCAAGTCAGAAGCTAACGTTCAGGGGCTATCCAACTGAAAAACTGGCATGGGTGTAGCAAGTTACCCAACTTCAAAAATTTGGTCCGGTCTCATCTTAAATTCAAAAATTCTAAATTTTGGATATGTTATTCTCTTATATCTCTATTTTATTCATAATTTTATGGTTCACCAATTGGACATCGAAAACTCAAGTTATAGGCTATGCTAAATTTTGGATATGTTATTCTATTATATCTCTATTTTATTCAAAATTTTACGGTTCATCATTTGGCCCGGGCTATTATTTATGACCTATCCGAAATGTAACTTTGTTAAAGCTTACTGCCCAACATACTAATTTCACCACTCTATTAACTTAATTTAATTAGGCCACTGCCATTAGATTTTTCAGCATATAAAATACATAAACAATCCTCAAAACTTCAATATCTATATTCAAAAACCAACCTCAATCCTTAACCTCTTATATACTATTAGATCAAACCATGCATACTAGAGCCTTAAAAGTTTCAACACTAAATAAAATTCTTCTCATAATACACAGCATTCCTAGCACACTTCATCATTAATTTCAATCAAAGTAATAACAACTCATTCTGTAAAAATAATGACACATCCGACCCTTTTTTACATGCAATGCACAATTCCATTCTTATATTATCATGAAATGCACAATCATGCATGCTAACAACTTAATCAAAGCTAATTAAGCAATTCCAAATCCTAGGGTTTAATAAGATGCGAATTTGAGGCTTCTAAAATTCAAGTTCAAAAGTGAAACTAGAAGAGGGGAAGATAATAGAGAGCTTACTTGCATGAAGGGAGCTTGAACTCATCAACTTTTTTCCTTCACAACTTGGCATGAGAAAGAAGAAATTTTAAAGTTATTTTTGGAGTCAAAACCTAGACTTGAGGAAGAAGAGAAGATGATAAATAGTTCCTGCTATTTATTGTGTTTAAGAGAGATTTTTGTTTGTAAATGAATGGTCTAAAACTTGCCACATCACTCATTTCTAGTGAATTCCCGAATTTCACTGTAGCATTCATGAACATCATGATTTTTGACCTGCTTTGGGTTCGAATTTGGAAATATTTTCAACGTGAAATTTTTTGGTCTCGATCTTAGATTTCTGACAATATAAAATTCATAAACATCATATTTCTTATAAAAAAGTGATGTCCCAAATACAAAGGGCTGTCCGGATTTTACCTTGGAATAAATTCCGTATCGAAACTGTGAGAATTTTGCCGAATGTTCAAAATTCCTTTCATGAGCTCATACATATTTAAACATGATTTTTATTATATATTGTGTCTCCGATAACGTAGTAGTCGTCGGCCTCTGGTAACGTACAAGTTGCCAGATTACCAGATGCTACAAATTCTCCCCCCCTTAAATAGGATTCGTCCTCGCATCATCTTTAAAATTAGAATTTGGAATCTGCCTAAGCTTCAAATTCATGATATCAAATATCTTACCATAAGTCGCGGGGTTCACAGCTATTTCTAAACTACCAATTTTCAACTGACTATATACTAATAACCTTTGTCTCATCCACTGATCCTCAATGAGCTATCATTACACCACAAGACAATGTGTTTATCATGTTGAACCTTGAATGCCATGACTTGGAAGTCATTACTAGGGTTATAAACTAATTTTTTTATGCAAACTCTTGGTCTGCTGTAACTATTATGCATCATTTGGGATTCTATTTAACTTAATAACGAAGATCTCTGCCCGAATGATCATTTACCATTTGACTAGTAGGCATATGATACTCTTCATCTTTATTAATATCCACTTCATGCATCGTACCTCTTGTAATGCTTGGGCAAACCATTCCAAAGTTCGTGGCTATTAACCAATAATTGCGAGGATTTATCACACCCCACCTAACTTTGAGCACATCTACGGTGCTCTACCGAATTCTTAGTCTCAAATGTCTCAAACACATACCTTAGGTTTGCTAATAACCCTCTGGTCTTACAATGGCTTAATACTGCTACTATATAACTACTATGAATTCTCTAGTCTCAAAGGCTCATAAGGTTTCAACTAAAGATAACTTATTCTAGTATGAAAACAGGTATTATATACACATCAAAATAAAACCTCCATATGTATCAAAAAATCTAATTTATAAACCTCTAGTTATGCTCAACATTCCTTGTCCCAAATAAACCTTTTTCTCTGGACCTCTAGTTATGATTAATATCTTATTTGACTAGATTGAGTTCTTCTTAGCCAATATTTTTGACTCTCTCCAGAAATATTGGTGTCTCTATAGTTGGGTTTCCCACGGTCTCATTCCGAGATAAATAAATTTACAAGAATGATCATTTTCATTATAATGATGCTTATACTCGATGCTTCTTTAGCTCCACTTGCTTGACCTGATCTTAGTATTCTTTTTTATATCTTAGCTATTTAATTCTCTATATTATCCTTGCTAAGTTTCAACTACTTATGAGCTCATTTCTTCAAGTTCTCGTATCTCTGCTTATCTATAGGCCTAAGGCTTTGTAGCTTACTGATGTTGTCTACTGATGACTCTTATACTTAAGATGTTAATTCTGGGTAGTTTTTTTGTGCTAATGGTTCTCCTAAATTGGCCAAAGATTCAGGCTTAATTACGTGCACACTTGTGCTTAAACCCTGTTATTGACATTGACGCCGGTGATTCGGTCATGGCTAAAGTTTATGCTTTTTCTGTACATTACTTTCATTGTTACTATAAATCCAGTTGTTGTCTTTAACACCAACTTATTTTCCATATCTGGTTGCATGCTGGGATATCTCCCTTTATATTGTTTCCATAATCTTGCATTGTCAAGGGTCGTTAATCAAATATATGTAAATATACATAACTTATAAATCCTATCTTTACCCAATGACTGTTTTTATATATATTATACCTTGATGAGTTACCCACTACACTGAATACGAAATTGCAATAAACTTATCTTCTCGATTCCATATTACACTACATGTCTACCAAACAACCCATACCCGTGGATAAGGCCATCCCAAACTCGTGGTGGTTTGGTTAACTTAAAATGTGGCTGGTTACTTATATAAATTACGTGAGTTAAAACGTAACATAACTTTGGGTTCATTCCAACAATGAGAAATCTTGTTGTTACGTACTTTTGTCTTTGCTTACTTAGTATTCGTTCCTACTTGTTGTCGCACCCTAGCAGTTCCACTTCCAAATCTTTTACTTAGCAATCTTTTTCATCTTCTTTCCTACTTTATTCTTCCTTACTAAGTTTTACTCTATTACTTGACTTTCCTCTTTATCTCAATTATATGAACCCCTTACGTCTTTTCTTCATTGGAAGCTAAATCTTCTATGACAGGCTAAGGTATCATTACTAATATTTTTGGTTTGTGTGTTACCCTCTTAATAATTTTCCTTCTTTTAGCACGGTGGGAAGTATTATATGAATTATAGGTTTTACTTCTGAGGGTCGTTATATCTGTCAAATACTCTGGTACATTATTCCTTCGAGCCTTTACTTGCTTGAATGCCTTCAATCCTATGATGGGGCATGTCGCTTCTTCTAGACTTCGCCTAAACATACCTCGAATTTTAATCACCCTATCCCATACAAGATATTACTGTCTTCTGATCCTTATCTAGGTCTTATTGAGTTTATGGGTTTGACAGTCACATTATCTATCTATCTTATTCAATGCTCTTCTTTACCTATCCAAAACCCTTTTTGGGCTTTAGGATGAGGGGTGACTAAATGCATTTCATAGAGACCTGAGAACACACATCAGTGTTACTTGTCTAGGTTTAGTGACATAATTTTTTTAGAAGATGCGATACGTAACCAAAAGTCTGATTTTTTTTTACATCTCATTTAAGGAATAGAAATGTTCTAAGGGGGGCGGGTAATCCAATTAGATTAATAAATTTTATGTAATTTCAGACTGTATCTTATAACTGATGATTCTAACTCCATGTTTTCTATATAGATACTCATCAGAAGCCGCGCTCGCCCCTAGTGACGTGAATGGAACTTAGCTGGAATTAAAATCTGTGAGTGGAGATTTATTTTCTTACGAATTGATTTTATAATTACTTGTTTCAGATTAAGATTTATTTCAAGACTTATTTTTTAAAATTTTTAGGGCGTTAGACTTATTTAATTATCAGTTAAGTATTAAGTGAGATTTGATTTGAAAGTTTTAAAGTTTGTTAGTGATATTTTGATGTTTTTCGAGGCAGGGGGAAAAACCCACCTCAGCTCTTACTTATGGAATTAACGGATAGAGACCGTGTGCACACGTAGTTCAGGCCTAGGGGGACGGCGATACATAATGCCCCTAGACCCTAGTTTCAGAGCTTGGATTGTAGCATATATCCACACCCTCACCTATAGTTTGTGGCTTGGGGGACGGCGATACGTAACACCCCAAGACCACCAGTTTCAGGGACATGAGTGGCATGCGTTGGGGGACGACGATACGTAATGTCTCAAAGTCATGGTTTTACACTTTTGGCTCCAGTTAGGCATATGGGGGACAGCGATACGTAACACCCACATGTCAAGTTTTTCTACAACACTACAGATAACTTTCTCAGAAAGTTTTCAGAAAAAAGATTTCCAGTTTAAAAGAAAAAGAACCAGTTTTCAAGGAAAGTTTTCAGAATCACTTTAAGTATAAAAGGTTTTATATAATGTTCTAATTCAGTTTCTTATTTTGTAGCTCCACTCACTGAGATCCTTTGGACTCACCCCATCACTTCCCAATTTTGTTGCAGGATTCTTCTTTTGGTGAGCCATGTGCCGTATTGGAGACGCAGTTCGAGGACAAGTGTTACACTGCAGTCCCTAGTCGTCAGGTCCATCATTCTAGAGCTATGTTCATATAGAGTGTAGTCTTCTGAGATGTCATTTTGTTGTTTCATCGACATGTGTTTGAGGTTGTACACATATTGTATTTACTCTTGGTCATGTATATTTACATGTGTTTATATTCATAATCTTGCATTCGAGTTTATTTAAGTATTCAAGATTGCATCTATGATTCAGTAAACATTGCATGACATTAAGATAAAAGCAAGTGTCCTAGTACGTGTGTTAGAGGCTTAGGTGATAGTGAAATCTATTGCTTGTCAGTAACATTCCCGTAACGAGGATGTTACAAAGAATTATCAGAGCATGGTCTTGGGAGTCAGCGACTGCAGTGAGGGAGTAACAGTGGCTTATATATGTGGTATACCCGAGGTACTACTATATATAAGTGACTGTTCACTCTGGTAACCTTTTCTCAAGGTTTGTCTCATGCTAATCATTTACAATTCCTTTACTGTAATTGACTATTTCTTTTCTCTCTTAATTTCTTAGATATACATGCCACCCAAGGGAAGGATCGGAGTAAGAGGTAGACCTAGGCGCGGTAGGGGGCCACAAGACATAAATCTGGATCAGAGATCAGTAGTGCATCCCCCTAAGCCAGAAAGGGGGCAAGGAGTGGAGTCATTTCATGAGAGTATGGTGGGGGAAGGTAGAGTTGCGCCAGTGGTCCAGCCCAATAACCCAGTAGTTGCGGGTTTGCAATAGTTACAGCAGTCAGTAACAGCTTTAGCCCAGTTAATAACCCGTCAGCCGTAGCCACCAGGCCCAGTGCGAAGAGATGCAGAACCCACTGTTCATGTTCTACCACCACCGGTAGGAGTACACATGGCTCACCAAATGGTAACCCCTCCAAAAATACCAGATTCTACTGTATTCCGAGCCAGACCTTCTTTGGTGCCACATGAGCCATCTCTAGTAACGGTTCAGGTCATGCAGCGATAAGAGTTACTAATATCTTTTCATGATTTCAAGAAGCTTCACCCTCCCATGTTCTTGGGAGTAGAGACCTCCCCTGATCCTTGTAGTTTTATTGAGGTATCAGATCAGATATGCACGGCTTTGGGATGTTCTGCGGAGAGGGCAGTGGAGTTAGTCCATTTTCAGTTAAGAGATGTTTCCAACATATGGTTTATGTCCTTCCGAGATGGTCGGCGACGAGACGCCCCCTCTGGCATGGGCTGAGTTTAGTATGGCTTTTCTGTCCAGATTCTTACCACAGAGTATCAGGGATGCTAGAGCCCATAAGTTTGAATAGCTGGTATAGGGTGAGCATATGACAATTTATGAGTATGACATACGGTTCACACGATGGTCTCTTTATGCCCCATATCTAATCAGTATAGACGAGGTAAAGGTGACGAGGTTTGTGAATGGGCTTCACGATTATTTGTTCTGCTCCATTCATTTCACAGAGACCACTACATATACCCAAGTACTCGATGCTGCTTTTCAGTCTGAAGCACGGGTTAAATAGAGACAAGTAGAGAGGGAGTCTCAAAAGAAATCTAGATCGGAGGAAAGGACTAAGCCGTAGCAGAGTGGCCCTAGCAGACAGCAGCAAATGTCAGATCCACCTACGGTACGTAGAGACATGGCTTCAGTTCAAGGGGTCAGGACCGTAGGCCATTTTAGAGTGTTGCCTCGCGTGCAGTTTCTTCTCCCTCGGTAGCCCAATCTGGGCGAACTCTACCATAGTGTCCTGTTTGTGGACGAGCTCACACCGAGACTTATAGATCAGAGAGTAGAGGTTGTTATTGGTGTGGGTAGATAGGTCATTTAAAGAGAGTCTACCCGGTACGAGCAGAGCAGTTGCCATCTTATAGTTTCGCCCCATTTACACCCCAGCCACAGCCTAACAGAAATGTAGGAGGAAAAGATCATAGGCCATTGAGTAGAGGACAGAAAGTTGGTGGAAGGGGGTAACTAGTAGGTGATCGAGGAAAGACTTCCTCCAGTAGAGTTCGGGGTAGGGTGTATACCCTCACTCCCCAGGAGACACAGGCATCCAATGCGGTGGACCAATGTACATTGCTAATTGATTATGTACAAGCAATGGTATTATTTGATTCAGGTGCTACATATTCTTTTGTGGCAGCGTGTTTTGTCATTCAAATGGGTAGGGACGTTGAACCTTTAGACTCCCCTGTCATTATAGTTACACCAGTAGGAGACCCCTTGGAAGCTACACCGCGTGTGAGGCTGTTTTCTATAGACATTGACAGATATCCTTCATATGCCAATTTGGTGGTGTTAGGTATTTTGAGCTTCGATGTCATTCTGAGGATGGATTGGCTAGCTAAGCACCATGTGGTACTTGATTGTCTGGAGAAGACCATTACGCTACACGTACCTGATAGACCAGTAAAATTCAATCAGAGAGATAGAACTGTAGCACCTCATAATTTGATATCAGCGATGCAGGCATTTAAGCTACTCCAAAAGAGAAATATGGGTTACTTGGCATATGTAACGGACAATAGAGTGGAAAATAGAGATCTTGAACAAATTCCGGTGGCGAGGGAGTACCCTGATGTGTTCCTAGATGAGTTTCCAGGTTTGCTTCGGGATAGGGAGATTGAGTTTTGTATAGATATTATACTAGGAACCAAACCTATATCGATTCCTCCATACAGAATGGCTCCTGCAGAACTCAGAGAGTTGAAAGCACCGTTACAAGACTTGCTGGATAAGGGTTTTATTCACCCTAGCGTGTTCCTATGGGGTGCTCCGGTGTTGTTTATGAGGAAGAATGACGAGACATTGCGATTATGTATTGATTATCGGCAATTGAATAAGGTGACGATTAAAAACAGATATCCACTGCCAAGGATCGATGATCTATTTGATCAGTTGTAGGGAGCACAATGTTTTTCAAAAATTGACCTGCGCTCGAGTTATCGTCAATTGAAGATTAGAGAGTGTGATGTCATAAAGACAGCTTTTCGAACCAGATACGGGCATTACGAATTCTTAGTAATGTCATTTGGTTTAACCAATGCCCTGCTGTTGGACAAAATGACCCATAGCGTCACTATTTGCACAGATCATTGTGTGTTGTAGCAAAATTAGTAAGCACAAACTCATCACTATGTGACAAGGAAATTGCACTCTCATCATTAGATCAATATAGATATATAAATGAAGAGAGAGAGGTCCCTATGATTAGTTCCTGGACTGAGAATGATATGAGACAGTATCAGTCCCCGAAGGTTTAATCATTAAATATCCATAGTCGTAGTATTATCGAGACAGGACATCCATAATGCGGAATAGGCTAGTATTGCACTTGTGCGCATTGTGAGGGCACAACAGCATAGTTCTCATATATATAAGTATTGGATACTTATGCAAGTGCGATAGGAGGTCGTGTTTCACCGATGGTACGGGAAACAGCTTCGCTCTGGATAGACCCCTCGGAATCCCATTGGTATTATGACTATGTGTCTATGGGAATCCGAAATCAGGGTAGATGTATTTGGTCTTAACCTGAGACTTGCACCGCTAATGCTTACGACAATCAATATACTTTAGTTGAGGTCGTCTAGGACTCTAACCGGTTCTGTGTACGCCGAAGCTGAGTATATTGAGAATCGTAGAGTATTGGGTGTGATGTCAAGACGGAAGTATCACTCCAGTCATAGTGGAGATGATGTCACGCAGGATACGGTATTAGTGCTCTTAAGTGCTGGCCGGCCATCGGGATATTATGACAAGGTCATGTATATCCGATTATAGAGACTAGTTACCAGACATCCGACATGTGTTTCGGACGGGGCAGACACTTATCCAGCCCCAGCCCTAGCACGTGACTATCCGATACTGGGCCGATATACACAATACTTCGGTATACTACGCTTGATATAGATCTATATATTCCTGTAAGAATATTTCTGGAGAATTGGGTAGGCATGGCGCTTTGCTAGAAGCCAACCTTGTCTTGTAAATCGGTATAAACGGTACGAGGGTACTTACGTGTTCGGATAGTCCGACAACCGTATTTACTGCCAACATATCGGGAGATCTCATGGGTCGCTTCCTGAAGATTCACCGATGATGTATAACTCGCACTATAATTAATCTGGGATTAATTAGTAGAGAGAGAAGATTAATTTCTAGAGAGAGAAAATTAATCTGGGATTAATTACGGAGATATTTTATCTGGGATAAAATATTAATGATAAGAAAGATTAGAGAGAGAGAACGATAATTATGATAATTAATCGATAATAATAATTCGATATATTCGATATATTATTAGAAATTGGATTTCGACGCGGAATTAAAATTAATTTTAATTCGGGCGAAGGAATTAATTTAGAATTAATTCGTTAGCGACGTGAATAGTGATTTCGCTAGGCGTAATCATTTAATTACGACGCGACGGAAAATTCGTTAATTTGGAATTAGCGAACCCGAGCCCGAGAGTGATTGCGAGCGCATTCGCATTTCGAATTCGAGTGCGGCACGCAAGTCACATCAAGCGTCAAATCACTAGTCGCATCAATTGTCAAATCACTTGTCACTTTGAGTGATGTGACATGACATGTTGTCACTTTAATAAAGTGAAGAGATGTGATGTGAATAGTGATGTGTAATGATTGAAAGCTTTTAAAAGGCTTGAGATGGAATATAACATTATTTTATTCCTTGCCTTTTTGACTTTTGAATTAAAGTTGAGTATATGTCTTATTTTATTTACTTGGTAAATATTGATTAAATGATATATACAAAAGCATTTCTTCTCTCTCTCTACCAATTTTACAGTACACGTTTTTGGTCTTTTGGAGCCAAAAAACTCTTCTTCTTCTCTCACGGTCTCAAGACCGATTCTTCATCTAATTTCTTCTGGTTTGCCGATCAAAATTTGAGAAGCAAATGAAGAAGAGTAGTGCTAGCACACCTTGGGTTATATTATGGTGATAGGGAAACGAATTTGTGAGCTTGGAAAGCTTGAAGCTTGGAGCTTCAATGGAGTCCATGCATGGCCGAATCTTGGAGAGGAAGACAGCCCCAAAACCGAGCAGTCCAGCAGCACAAGGAGCTCCATTACCGCGAGTTTGAGAAGCTTGAAGGCTTGTGTTCTTCATTTCATCAAAACCCATCAATGTGAGTATGAATTCCGCCTTACTCCTTTGTGTATTCAACTCGTTTTTTATGCATGTTTATGATCTTGTGGACTTGATTGAATATCAACATTGGTATCTTGAGCTATTGGTTGCATAAAAACGATTTAGGGTTCTTGAGCAAATTTGGGGCTTTTTGATTTAAGCATGATTTTGACAAATTGTTTGTTTAAGAATGCTTATATATGATTGAATTAGAGTTATATGTAATCAATTTGATAAAAATTAATTGGATTGATTTTCCCCAATTTGCTAAATGTTGGCCAAAACTTTAATTTGGGTAAATTCATTTTAAGCATATATTGATTAAATTGTTTAGTATAGTATGCTTGTATGAGGTTGAATTGATGTTGTGCATAATCAATTTCATGAAATTTGGTTGGATCCATTTTTCCCCAAATTTTGGGCATGACAAATTTGGGTAAACTTGATTTTGAGCATGTTTAATGAAATTGGATGATTTAGAATGCTTGAATGTTGTTTAATTGTTGATTGATTAGATCAATTTGATGAAAAGTGTTTGGAACAATTTTTCCCCAATTTGCTTGTGATGGCCGAATTTGGCAAGTACCCTATTGTCTTGGATTTTTGATTTTTTGTTCATTGGATGACTTAGAAATCATTTGGGGATGTTGAATTTATGTTTAATTTGGTTCAATTGGATTGAATTGGATTTGGGCATAATTTCCCTCTTTGGCCGAGACATTAAAAGCATGTAATGGGTTTGATTTTCAATTTATGTGTTGGACATATAATAATGTATTGAGTATGATTAATTGGACTAATATGGTGTTTTGGAAATGTTGATTTAGTTGATTAATCATATAATGCACTTTGTTTAATTGAATTGTAAAATTGGATTTTGTAATTTAATTAAAATGGACCTTAAAATTGGATTTGGGCTTTTATAGTTGTTATTGGGTTTATTGGACTTTGTTGTACAAAGTTGGTTTAGGCCAAAATTGGTTGGATCCAATTAGGCCCAAAACCGCTTCCAAAAGGCCCAAATGCGACTAATAAACCTTTAACGTTTAATTGGGCCTAATGGGCCTAAATTAATTTATGGGCTTATGGGGTAACTCCCGGATTGGACTTTGGTTGCGGGTTTGACCCGAGTTGACCAAAAGTCCACGCCTCGAGAAATTAATTAAAAGCCCATTGGACTTTAATTAAATTAATATTGGATATTAATCGGGCTTGGAGACCCGTAACGATTAAATTTGGAATTTAAGTCGTAAAGGTTTATTTTATAAAGTGTAATATTTAATTTGGAATTAAATAATGAATTAGAATTAAATACGTATTAAATTGGATTTAATCACGTAATTTAATTTTATTTGAGAAATCGTACTTTGAGTACGTGTTCGCAATACGAGTTTGACTCGAACAAAATCAAATCTTTGTTTGAACATTGGATGATCACTAATTATCAAGATTAATTAATTTGATTGATTGATAACATGCTTATATGAATACATGGTTGTGATGTTTGAATAATGTATATCGGATGGATATTAGTCGGGTGGGGCAATTTTAGAAATTGTTGTAATAAATTTGATTTATTAATTGGACCTGCGAGTCCAGCCTTATCTCCTATTCTTTGTATTCTCTTCTCACCTATTCCCCTCAATGTAAATGAGGTTTCTTTAGAAGTGTAGTGTAACGGGTAGAAGAATATTAGTGCTAGCGGGAGAGAGAAAGTGAGAGATTTGATCTAGGATCAATGTGTAAAATATCCATCCGCATATCATTATTATTTTACATATGCGCTTTATTATGTGTTTAGAATGCATGTTTAAGGGTGTATGATGATGAGACCTTAACAAAGATAATTAAATTGGTTACCAATTTGCACACGAAAAGCCCTCATCAAATATCATGCGACTTTTCCTTCCATTGAGTGATTCTTGCTCAAGATCCTAGATTGGCATGGGTTGTTGGCCAAAGTCAAGCCCTTGTCCGTCGAAGATGTGTTTGAATCACGAAGATTTGTTCCATATCGGTGTCGTGTCCAAGTTGTGGTTTGTTGGCCAAAGTCAAGACCACTTCTTGTCCATTGACATTGATTACGAAGCTTCCATGTCAATGGGTCCGCGCTTGACTGGGATCACTAGGTTTGTTGTGCCAAAGCCAAGGCCTAGTTGATTCAGAGGAAATAGGTTAGGGTATATATTGGATATATAGGCATATATATGATATATGTTTAGGACTTGGATGTCCACCTACTGGATCTAGGAGTTGGATGAGATCCAATTGATCTTCGAGATCTACCTAGTTAATTATCATACAATTTGTTGGCCAAAGTCAAGATTGTGTGATATTTAACGGGATTCTAGCCCACTAGGAAACACGGTTTCCCGAGTACTCGACAGAGGGTTAGAGGCTCGACGAAAAATAGTGGGAGGCAAGAATTGAATTTGCAATATTCGTTCAATTATTCGCCATACGCGCTCATTTAAATTATTTCGTCATTAGATTAAATGTTAGTTGGACTAATATTTAAATTGTTGTTTTAATAAACAGTTGGACTGTATTATATTTGATTATATATAATTGGATTATATTAATCAATATATTTGAATTAATTAATTTCAGTTTACAGTTGATTTTATAATTGGATTATAGTAATCAATGTAATTGAGGTTAATTAATTTGGATTATATTTGATTATATAGTTGGACTATTATAATCATTATAATAAATAGTACCATTAATCGTTGATTAAATAGTTGGACTATTAGAATCAAGATATAAAAATGAAAGATTAGTGTTTAAGACATAATCCTGGGTGAAAATGTATTTAAACGATTTTAATTTTCAAATTGGGAATAAATTTCAGGATGGTCCTGGAAAAATAATAACTTATTTTATTTGATAAAATAACGTATTATGCCTAAGCCTGGAGTTAAGCAAATAGTAGAGCATAATCTTTGGAAGATCATGTAATGATAACTTAAGTGCTTAATCCATTATGTTTGTCATAATTATGTTCACAGCAAGTATTAAAATTGGATTTTAGATACTTAGTGTGGTACATAAAATATATATATTGATGTTCAGAATCTGTTTTGAACAGGATACTGACTTCAATTGAGATTTATCTGCGAATTGAAAACGGGACGAAAGTCGCTGTTTTAACCGTAGATATCTGAATTTAGGAACTACCTTAGGGTTAGTACTTAAATTTAGAAACTGTTATAATGTAGCTAGTTTGACTAGAAACATTATCTCGATATCGCGTATAACCCGTTGCGGGGTGTACCTTTATATTCTAGAACACTAAAGTGTTTTATTATATAAAGATGATATTGAGATAAACACATTAGATGTGAATAACAGAATTTATATTTTGAATATAAATAATATCTCAATTATATAACATGACAAATAAATAGCTCAAATTGATTTGATCAGTTAAGAAACTTAATTGTGGCATAGTTGTCAGGGACACTGATAAACAAGAATCGTATATCCGCACTTTTGAAGAGCGGATACCAGGACTGATTTGATTCCATTCAAATAAAGTCTACGAATCTAGTCTAATTAGGGCAAAGTGCCTAAAACACTATTTACTTGGTAAAAGTGTAAATGCCACCGATCTGTTAGCCATACTTCATAGTGAAGCAAGTGGGCCCATGTCTAGCTAGGCTAGATATGGATATGAATATTTCGTGACCTGTACGGATGTGGCATCGCGTATGGTTATGTGTTTCTTTTGAAACACAAATCGGAAACTTTTAGAGTTTCGACACGAAATAGACAAATAGACAGGCTAAAGTATTAAACCGTCATGGTAAGACTGTAATGGAAAATACTTAAGCAATAAGTTTCTTGTATATATGAAAGAGTATAGTATTCTTTCAAATTAGGACTCCTCCTGGAATACGTCAGTTTGATGGTGTGTCCGAACGGATTAACCGAATTTTGTTAGACATGATAAGGTTAATCACGAGTCGCTCTGAGCTACCATTTCCTTCAACGGATAAGCTTTAAACAGTGCAAGAACTTATTTTGAATAAGGTTCCATAATAATCTGTTTGACAGATATCATATTAGATATGAACGGGATAGAAACTGGGTTTCTCATTCTTGATAATTTGGGTATGCTAGGCATATGTTTGGATGATACCAAACTAAAACCCAAATAGGATAAGTGCCAAATGTAGGTTATCCTAGGGATACCATAAGTATTGTACTTATACACCTCACAAGAGAACAATTAGATTGTTACTCACCATACGGTTTTCCTGAAAGGAATACCGATATGCAGTGGTAAGTGGGAGGATAGTATAACTCGATGGAAATCGGAGTAATACTGTTCAAGGCACTGAATCTTAATGGAACATGAATAGTTCATCCAAGATGAGACTATTACCATAATCTTCGAATACACAAGAACCGCGTAGGTCGGACAGAGTCAGAAAACAACCTGGGGTATGGGTTTCTGATCTAACCTCATAAAGATGTGAATCTTATTGAGGAATACCAACTGACTACGCATGAGGAAGTGATATAAGATATCAACTCCCTAATTATGGCAAAGTGCCGTATAATCCGAAATGGATTCCATGTATATCAACCAGTTTGGATACTAGTTGATATACCACAAGGCATTGTGCCTAATGGTACTTAAAAGTCTTCTAGGAAGACATACATGGATGGCAACATACCAGCGTATAAAGCTAGGCTTTTAACGGAAAGGTATCGTTATCAATATTGTGTTGATTACGATTCAACCTTTTACCTGTTGCCACGGTAAATCCATTTGGATAATGCAAGTTATTTGATCCATGATTGGATTATAACAAGCATTAGGTTCTTAGAATTATCGTTTTGATATAATCATAATGGTGTATGATTTAATTCAAAACGAAAATATTTCTTGTGTATATAAGGAGGTTAGTGGGAGCGCACTGATAGTGGTTGTCCTATAAAATAATGATAATACGTCATTTCTTGGAAATGATATTCCCATAAAATAAATATCGTCGAAAGCTTGGCTTTCGCAATACTCTCCTAGAAACCGTACATTGAAAAATGTACGAGACTTGGTGTATCATACGCTTTGAGCATATGGATTCACAAACAGGCCAGTCCGAGTGATAGTCACTGGATTGATGTTAAGAACATCCGTTAGTATCTTAGAGAACTAAGGATGCTGTCTTAGTCTATGGAGAAGGAGAACTTGAAGTGACTGAGGTCACTGTAGCAAGTTTCCTATAACCGATAAAGACGACTAAAAGTCGCAAACGGTGCTATATAGTTTGAATAACGGTAAAGTGAGCTGGAAATCTTCCAAGCAAGATACTGTTACCGAATAAGCAACAAATGCGGGTTGTTGCTGCAACTGAAGCAGCAATAAAGTCATTTTGGTCGATACAAATCTAATTAGATTAGATATAGTTCTGTTAGCAGCTGAGCTAGGCGTCAGCACAGGCTAAAGAATTAATGGTCTCATCAACGATCCAGATACATACTTAGATATTCATCTGATTCATTCGGATCATACATCGTGGCGATGTGATGATCGAATAAATCGCATCAAGATGATAATCATGCAAATCCGCTGACGAAAGCTTTTCTCAGCAGTTTGAGCCAACCGTACATAGTTCGGGTGTAGGACACTTGAGTGACTGGCTATGTGCCAAGTGGGAGATTGTTGGACAAAATGACCCATAGCGTCACTATTTGCACAGATCATTGTGTTGTTGTAGCAAATTAACTATGTGACAAGGAAATTGCACTCTCATCATTTGTGATTAGATCACTATAGATATATAAATGAAGAGAGGTCCCTATGATTAGTTCCTGGACTGAGAATGATATGAGACAGTATCAGTCCCCGAAGGTTTAATCATTAAATATCCCTAGTCGTAGTATTATCGAGACAGGACATCGATAATGCGGAATAGGCTAGTATTGCACTTGTGCGCGTTGTGAGGGCACAACGGCATAGTTCTCATATATATAAGTATTGGATACTTATGCAAGTGCGATAGGAGGTCGTGTTTCCGATGGTACGGGAAACAGCTTCGCTCTGGATAGACCCCTCGGAATCCCATTGGTATTATGACTATGTGTCTATGGGAATCCGAAATCAGGGTAGATGTATTTGGTCTTAACCTGAGACTTGCACCGCTAATGCTTACGACAATCAATATACTTTAGTTGAGGTCGTCTAGGACTCTAACCGGTTCTGTGTACGCCGAAGCTGAGTATATTGAGAATCGTAGAGTATTGGGTGTGATGTCAAGACGGAAGTATCACTCCAGTCATAGTGGAGATGATGTCACGCAGGAGGATACGGTATTGTGCTCTAAGTGCTGGCCGGCCATCGGGATATTATGACAAGGTCATGTATATCCGATTATAGAGACTAGTTACCAGACATCCGACATGTGTTTCGGACGGGGCAGACACTTATCCAGCCCCAGCCCTAGCACGTGACTATCCGATACTGGGCCGATATACACAATACTTCGGTATACTACGCTTGATATAGATCTATATATTCCTGTAAGAATATTTCTGGAGAATTGGGTAGGCATGGCGCTTTGCTAGAAGCCAACCTTGTCTTGTAAATCGGTATAAACGTAGTACGAGGTAGGTACTTACGTGTTCGGATAGTCCGACAACCGTATTTACTGCCAACATATCGGGAGATCTCATGGGTCGCTTCCTGAAGATTCACCGATGATGTATAACTCGCACTATAATTAATCTGGGATTAATTAGTAGAGAGAGAAGATTAATTTCTAGAGAGAGAAAATTAATCTGGGATTAATTACGGAGATATTTTATCTGGGATAAAAAATTAATAAAGAGAGAGAACGATTAATTTGGAATTAATCGATAAAATAATATATTCGATATATTATTAGAAATTGGATTTCGACGCGGAATTAAAATTATTTAATTCGGGCGGGCGAACGAATTAATTTAGAATTAATTCGTTAGCGACGTGAATAGTGATTTCGCTAGGCGTAATCATTTAATTACGACGCGACGGAAAATTCGTTAATTTGGAATTAGCGAACCCGAGCCCGAGAGTGATTGCGAGCGCATTCGCATTTCGAATTCGAGTGCGGCACGCAAGTCACATCAAGCGTCAAATCACTAGTCGCATCAATTGTCAAATCACTTGTCACTTTGAGTGATGTGACATGACATGTTGTCACTTTAATAAAGTGAAGAGATGTGATGTGAATAGTGATGTGTAATGATTGAAAGCTTTTAAAAGGCTTGAGATGGAATATAACATTATTTTATTCCTTGCCTTTTTGACTTTTGAATTAAAGTTGAGTATATGTCTTATTTTATTTACTTGGTAAATATTAATAAAATGATATATACAAAAGCATTTCTTCTCTCTCTCTCTACCAATTTTACAGTTCACGTTTTTTGGTCTTTTGGAGCCAAAAAACTCTTCTTCTTCTCTCACGGTCTCAAGACCGATTCTTCATCTAATTTCTTCTGGTTTGCCGATCAAAATTTGAGAAGCAAATGAAGAAGAGTAGTGCTAGCACACCTTGGGTTATATTATGGTGATAGGGAAACGAATTTGTGAGCTTGGAAAGCTTGGAGCTTGGAGCTTCAATGGAGTCCATGCATGGCCGAATCTTGGAGAGGAAGACAGCCCCAAAACCGAGCAGTCCAGCAGCACAAGGAGCTCCATTACCGCGAGTTTGAGAAGCTTGAAGGCTTGTGTTCTTCATTTCATCAAAACCCATCAATGTGAGTATGAATTCCGCCTTACTCCTTTGTGTATTCAACTCGTTTTTTATGCATGTTTATGATCTTGTGGACTTGATTGAACATCAACACCTGCAGCGTTTATGGATTTGATGAACATGGTGTTTAGACCTTTTTTAGATCGGTTCGTGATAGTCCTTATTAACGATATTATGATGTATTCACATAATGAGCATGAACATGCAGAACATTTGCACCAAGTGTTGCAGACACTGAGAAAACATAAGTTATATGCTATGTTCTTGAAGTGTGAGTTTTGGTTGACTAGTGTGGTATTCTTGGGGCATGTAGTGTCTATGGAAGGAATTGGAGTAGATTCGTAGAATATCGATGCTATTCAGAATTGGCATAGACCTAAAAGTGTAATGGAGATTCGCAACTTCTTGGGATTAGCAGGGTATTATAGGAGGTTCGTAGAGAATTTCTCCAGAATAGCTGCTCCACTAATACGGCTAACTCAGAAGAATGTGAAGTTTGAGTGGTCTGATGCTTGTGAGAAGAGATTTTAGGAACTCAAGCGTCGATTGACTACTGCTCTTATTCTTGCACTGGCAGCGGGATCGAGAGGATTTATAGTGTATTGTGACGCTTCTAGAGTGGGTTCAGGCTGTGTATTGATGCAGAGAGGGAAAATGATTGCTTATGCCTCCAGACAATTGAAGCCTTATGAGCAAAATTACCACACTCATGATTTGGAGATGGCTGCAATAATATTTGTTCTAAAGATATGGCGACATTATTTATACGGTGAAAGGTTTGAAATTTTCACCGATCACAAATGCCTTAAATATATCCAGAGCTAGAAGGAGCTTAATTTGAGACAGAGGAGATAGGTAGAGTTGTTGAAAGATTACGACTATTCCATTCGGTACCATCCAGGCAAAGTAAATGTTGTGGTGGATGCCTTGAGCAGAAAATCTATGGGAAGTTTGGCTCATTTGCCAATTGAGCGATGACGCCCAGTCAGACAAATGTAGGGTAGTATGCTGGATATAGTGAACTTTCAGGTGACGACACAATGAGAGTTTTTGGCGCAGATTCAAGTTAAATCCATCCTCGTTGATGAAATCAGAGTTGCACAGGAAGCGGATCCTGAGATGAAACAAATTAGATGTCGATTACAATAAGGTACGGAGGATTAGTATTACCTAGACGGTGAAAATATTATCAGAAAGCGGAATAGAATTCTTGTTCCTCCAATTCCAGAGTTGAAATGCTTGATATTAGAGAAGGCCCATACTTCATCTTACACTATGCATCTGTGAGTTACCAAGATGTATCACAGCCTTAAGGATATGTATTGGTGGGATGACATGAAGAAGGATGTGGCTGAATTTGTCACAAGGTGTCTCACTTGTCAGTAGGTTAAAGCTGAACATTAAAAACCAGTATGGAAGTTGCAGAATTTAGACATTCTAGAATGGAAATAGGAAAAGATCACTATGGATTTTGTCGTTGGGCTTCCGCTTACCTCAAAGGGTTGTGATTCTTTATGGGTGATCATAGATAGGTTGACTAAATCAGCACATTTTCTTCCAGTGAAGACTAGTTTTACAGAAGCCTAGTATGCCAAACTGTACCTAGATGAGATAGTGTCGTTACATGGAATACCTATCTCAATTGTCTCTGATCGAGTTTCTCAGTTTACCTCTAAGTTTTTGCAATCATTCCAGGCGGCTTCGGGTTCATAGTTACGGTTTAGTACAACTTTTTACCCACAGACTGATGGTCAGTGGGAGCACACCATACAGACTTTGGAAGACATGTTACGAGCTTATGTGATTGATTTTGAGGGCGGTTTGGATCAATATTTACCACTTAAAGAATTCACCTATAATAATAGTTATCAAGCAAGTATTCAAATGGCACCATTCGAGGCATTGTATGGGCGGAAGTGCAGATCACCCGTTGGATGGTTTGAAGTTGGGGAGCAGAAGTTGTTAGGACCATATTTAGTATAAGATGTCATGGAAAAGGTAAAACTGATCAGAGAGAGGTTGAATACGGCTCAGAGTCGTCAAAAGAGTTATGCAGATCACCAGAGGAAGGATTTACAGTTTCAAGTGGGGGATTTTGTGTTCCTGAATGTATCTCCTTTCAAGGGAGCCATGAGATTTCGCAAAAAGGGTAAACTCAGCCCTAGATTTATTGGGTCGTTCCAGATACTTCAGAGAGTTGGGAGGAGAAGAGCATATAAACTGGCGTTTCCACCCGATATGGACTAGATAAATCCGGTCTTTCATGTATCTATGTTATGGAAGTATTTGCGCGACGAATCTCATGTGAACGGTTGACATCCATCAAGACTTATCTTTTTCGGAACAACCAGTAGCTATTGTAGGAAGAGAGACAAGAAAGCTACTATCTTGATGGGTTCCTTCGGTTAAGGTGATTTGGCAACATCACAAGGAACAATAGGCTACTTGGGAACCAGAAGAAACCATAAAAGGACAGTACCCAACTTTTCGCGGAAGAAGAAGGTACAACCTTATCCTTTAAAAATTTAGATTCTAGGACGAATCATTTTAAGGGGGGAGAATTTATAACAATCACAAATATTTTAGTTCAACTAATAAAGCGTGGGGCTTGACCGGCGTAAACACACGCGTATAACGCAAGCGCACGTATCGTTCAAATAGTATAAAAAATATCGATCCCACGAGGACTTATATCTAATCTATTAATTTTATGAAGTCAAATGATTACTAGTATCTAACAGGTTGTTTGATTGATTTGAAATGGTGACGATTCTAAATTTAAAAACAAGTAAATAAAATTGTTCGTCGAAAGTAGGTTTTAAGAAAATTCAATATTAAAAACTATCTAGGGTTGTGATTTCTTCTAATATCATTTTAAAGATGAAGTGGTTATTTTATGTGTGTGTAATAAATCGGTTTACTAACCTGGAACACTAAATTATGCAAAAGCCTATGTCGATGGTCAGACACAAATACCCAGTTTAACCCAATTGAACCATATGTCTATGTCAACCAAATTATCTGGATTCATTAAGTTTAAGTTCCAATTATGGCTACCCCCGCCCGATAGGTATATATATATCCTGTAAGGAAATCTATTAAAGTGTTATCTATCCTCAAGGAAGATCGTGGGCTATTAAGTCTAAGGCTGAAACCTAAAATCCCTATGTCTAATTCATTTTAGATTTACCACATCAATCTTATTGGTGATCAGACAACAAGAAGCATTAAGCTTAAGACTTAATAAGTAAACCTTTAAATTACCCAAAGTATAATTTAACCCTTTATAACCGGTGATATTGGATTTCATCACAACCCCAGATAATTGGCTTAGTTACGACACATATTTACGGGTAGTAAAAAAAACTTAAATAAAATAAAAGACATAAAGTAAAATACTGAAAATTAAATACTGAAAGTAAATGCTGAAATTAAATGCTGAAATTAAATACTGAAAATTAAATGCTGAAAGTAAATGCTGAAAGTAAATTGCTAAAAAGTAAATTGCTGAAAAGTAAATTGCTGAAAAGTAAATAAAGTAAAATTACAATAAAAGAAAATGCTGAGGTAAAACGATCCACTTTTATTACTTCTATTTTAGATATCTCCCTTAATATAATATATTAACTTTGCATGATAATTACCAACCAGCCATATAGGCGGTATCCAGATTAAGTCAAATTAATAATTAATTACCAACCGACCAATCAGGCGGTATCCAGTTTAGTCAGGTTAAAACCAATTTAAATAATTACCAACCGACCAATATGGCGGTATCCTCGTTAAGTCAGGTTTTAACTAGTTTATATATTATAATTAAGGGAGATTAATCTAAATATTAGTAATAAAAGTTTTACCTTTTACCCCAGCAAAGGGGAGTTACCTCCTCATTACTGAAAAGTAAAAACTGAAAAGTACTGTGCGTAAAAGTAAATTGCGGAAAGTAAAAACTGAAAAGTAAAGAAAAGAAAGTGCGAAAACGAAAATTAATTACTGAAAGCTGTAAATAAACAAATAAGATACAATTTTCTTAGTATTCTTAAGGAATTCCTTAGAAGAAAGTATGAATTTTACAAATGAAATGGCTTGGTATTTATAGGCAAAATTTTGCCTCCATCAAATCATCCACCAAATCAATTATTAATTGCTCCACTAATTGCTCCACCAAATCCATTATTAATTGCTCCACTAATCTCTTATCATGTTTGGTGATGATTTGATAATTTTTATTATTTTTTTATTAATTTAATTTTTTGCTTTGAAAATGATTGAAAGTGACTTTAATAATTACACACTACACACTTCTGGATGGTTCATCAATTTCTGGCATGAAATCGTCAGAATTCGAAATTATTTTGTCTTTCAAAGTTGTAGATCATTGAGTCTTCTTTAATCTGGAACTTGAATCAGCTCAATCCGATATCTGAGTAAAACGTTATACCCAAAATACGATAGATGCGCATAATTGGAATTTCCAAAACTGCACTTCGTCAAAACGCCCTTTCAAGTTTCCAATCTCCAAAATTAAAATATTAGTCCAATAATTGCCCTTATTTGACCCATATTTCATCCTAAATGATTTCATTGAGACCCGATATTATTTTATCTCCAAAATAAACTAAAACACATCAAAACGTTCATCAAACCCGAGAAACTAAACAAAATATTAAGTTAAAGGGGCGGTAAATATTGATATATTTTCCGCTCATCAGGGCTATCTTTACCGGGCCAGTAAATACTTTCCGGGATCGATTTAGAAATAACGAACAATTATTTAATTCTAAGCCCAATTCTCTTTCATTTTCTTTATTGGCCACCAAAAATTTAAAAGAAAAGAATGAAGCCCAAAGTCCCAACAAGTAAGATTAACTAGATTTTTCTAGAGAGTGATTAAGTGTTTAACAAAAGGGAAAATGCTCCCATTCTATTTGCTTTTGCCGTGGAAGTGGGAACAGAAAGAGAGAGAGGGTTGAAATATTTCTTGTCACAAAACTTAAGGTAAAATTGTTAGTGTCCTAGACATTCCACGGGATCTCTAAGCGTGATTATTTGTGTGAATAATTCAAAGGGAGTTGCGGAATACTCACATTGATCGGATTTAGTATTTCAAAAATTTCATGGATGTTGAAACTCTAAGCTTGTTTGTAGAGTGTTTCCAACACTTGGGTGAGTCTACCTATCACCTTCATTCAACTCCAAAGTACTAGCTTTGATCAAAGATTTGAGAGAGAAAAAATTCTCTTCCAAAGAGAAGCCAATTCGCCCAAGGAGAAAAGAAAAATTCGGCCCAGCAAAATTAAAGGCCATTCGGCCAAAGAGAAGTCAAAATCCATTTTTCCAAGGAGAAGACAAAAGCTATTTTGCCAAGTAGAGGCCAATTGCTAATCGCCCATGGAGAGGCCAAATGTCTTTCGGCCAATGAGAGATCAATGGCCTCTCGACCAAAATGAAAAGAGAGATAAGATTGATTGATTTTTTCTAAAAATTCATTGTATATGTTTACTTGGTAGGTGTGATAGGTTAGTAAAATCTAATTTATTATCCCAACAACTTCCATCAAATAGTAACTAGTTGATGTAAGTGAGTAGGTCCCACCACAATGAATTCAAAATTCAAGTTAACTTACACAACACACTTTGGGCACATGTTCGTTTAATCCGACTAAACGAATTTTCTGTTACGATGTAATCAAATCCAATTTAATTAAATAATAATGCCTCGCAAAATTATTACGAAAGTCGATTACGAATTAATTCCAAATTAATTCATTCGCTCGAATTAAAATCCATTTTAATTCTGCATTGAAATCCAACTTCAATTAATATTTCTAATATATTATTTTAGCCCAAATAAATTAAATAGTAAAATCTAATTTAGCTATTAAATTTATTTTGCCGATTAATTCCACATTAATCGCGTTCTCACTTCTAGTGTAATTAATCCCAGATTAATTTTTGACGCAATTGATCCCAGATTAATTTTCTTTCTTGATAATTAATACCAGATTAATTCTTGCCGTAATTAATCCCAGATTATTTTTCTCTCTCATAATTAATCCCAGATTAATTCTGTTCCAGTCAAATTTCATCGGTGAATCTTTGTTAGGGGACCCAAGAGATCCATGGATATGTTGGCAGTAAATACAGTCATCGGACTATCTGAATATGTGCGTACCCAATACCACATTCTCACCGATTTATAAGACATGGTTGGCTTCTAGCAAAGCACCGTGCCAACCCAATTCACCGGAAATATTCTTTTAAGGAATACATAATCTATAGCAGGCGTAGTATACATAGTATTGCATAACACGATTCAGTATCGGATGTCACATGCTAGGCCTAGGACTGGAGTTGTGTTTGCCGCAAAAGAAGCATATATCGGATCAGTAGCAACTAGTCTCTTTATGATCGGAAAGTCATGACCTAGTCATACTTCCCGATGACTTTAGCACTATAGAGTACCAGTTTTGTATCCTGCGTGATCATCATCTCCATATGACTGAAGTGATACTTCCATATTGACATCACACCTAATACACTACGATTCTCAGTATACCCAGAAGAGGTGTACACAAAACCTGTTAAATCCCCGGACGACCAAAACCAAAGTATACTGATTGTCGCAAGTATTAGCGATGCAAGTCTCAAGTTAAGACCATATACACCTACCCTGATTGGGATTCCCATAGACACATAGTCATACTACCAATGGGACTCCGAGGGGTCTATCCAAAACGAAGCTGTTCCCGTACAATCGGCAAACAGAACCTCCTATTACACTTGTATGAGTATCCAATTCCCAAATATATGAGAACTATGCTGTTAAGCTTCCATAATACGCACAAGTGTAATACTAGCCTATTCCGCATTATCGATGTCCACTCTCGATAATACTACGACTAGGGATATTTAATGATTAAACCTTACGTTGATTAATATTGTCTCATATTTTATTAATCTGGTACCAATCATATGGACTTTTATTATTTTTATATCCAGGTAATCCAATTACAAATGATAAAAGAGTAATTTCCTTTGTCACATAGTTAATTTTGTACAAGAAAACGATGTTCTTTAAAAAATAGTGATGCTATGGTTCATAATTATCCAACAATCTCCCACTTGGCCTATAGCCAATCACTCAAGTGTCCAACACCTGAACTATGTATGGGTCGCTCAAAGTTTTGCTGAAAAATAGCTTTCGTCAGCGGATTTGCAAGGTTATCATCTGATGCAATTTATTCGATCATCACATCGCCACGATGTATGATCTAACAGATCATATGAAACAGTTGAAGTACATACTTGGATCATTGATGAGACCGTGATTCCTTAGCCTATGTTGTAGCCTAACTCAGCTGCTAGCAGAACTACTCCTAATCCAATTAGGAATTTATAGATCCAAAATGCTTATTTCGCTGCCTCAACTGCAGCAATATTCTTCTTTTATTGTTTAATCGGCAACAATATCTTGCTTGGAATATTTTCAGCTCACTCTTCCGCTATTCAAACTAAATATGTACCCTTATTGTGACTTATAATCGTCTTTATCGGTTTGGAAACTTGCATCGGTGATCCCAGTCACCTTAAGTTCTCAATCTCCTTAAATTAAGAAAGCATCCTTAGTTCCTCTAAGATACTTAAGGATGTTCTTAACATCAATCCAGTGACCATCACCTGGATCGGCCTGATTGCGACTCCACATGCTCAAAGCATATGAGACACCAAGTCGCGCACATGTTCATAACTTATGAGCTCTGGGAGAGTGTCAGCGGCTTTCTAGATCTATCCCAGTAGATCTTTATTCCTAGAATAAAGCCTGCTTCTCCCACGTATTCCATGAAGAATTTTAATGAAAGCCAAGCTTTCATCGATTGTAGTATGGGAATGTCATCGCCGAGAAGCAATACATCAATATCTTTTAGGACAATAATTGTCAGTGCGCTCCCACTAACCTTCTTATATACAAAAGAATCATCATCATTTTGAATTAAATCATATACCATTATGATCTCATCAAAACGCTGGTTCCAAGAACGCAATGCTTGCTTCAATCCATAATTGGATCGATTTAACTTGCAAACCTTGTTTACATGTTTTGCCACGACAAAACCGTCAGGATGTTGTATATAAACATCCTGCAACAGGTTTCTGTTAAGGAAATTGGTTTTGGCATCCAGCTGTCATATTTCATAAACGAAATATGTAGCAATAACAAGCATTATCCGAATGGATTTAATCATGGCAACATGTGAAAGAGTTTTGTCGTAATCGACACTATGTCGTTGACGACACCCTTTCTGTACAAGCCTAGTTTTGTACATTTGTACGTTGGCATCCATGTGTGTCTTCCTTGAATTCCGATTTAGTACCAATAGGCACAATGCCTTCTGGTACATCAACTAGTGTCCAAACATGGTTGGTATACATGGAATCCATTTCAGACTTCATGGCCTCTTACCATGATGCGGAGTCGATACCTTGTATTGCTTCCTCATAGTCGGTTCATTTTCCACAATAAGATTGATATCCACATGAGGTGAGATAAGAAACCCATACCTTTCAGGTTGTTTTCTAACTCAATCCAACTTACGCGGTTCTTGTGTATTCGAAGATCGTGGTACAGATTCATCCCTGATGAACTGTTCGTGTTCCGTTAAGGGATCGGTGCCATGAACAATATTACTCTGATTTTCATCGAATTCTACTTTCCTCCCACTTACCACTGCATTTAGGAATTCCTTTTCGAGGAAAACTGCATGGAGAGCAACAAATACATTGTTCTCTTGTGAGTTGTATAAGTACTATACTTTGGTTTCCCTAGGATAACCTACAAATAGGAACTTATCCGATTTGGGTTCTAGTTTGGTATCATCCAAACGTATGCCCAGCATTCCCAAATCTTTAGGAATGATAAACCCGGTTTCTTTCCTGTTCATATCTAATATGAAGCTTGTCTAACAGATTTTCATGGAACCTTATTCAAAATAAGTATTGCACTGTTTAATGCGTATCCCGTGAAGGAAATTGGTAGCTCAGTACGACTCATCATTAACCTTACCATGTCCAACAAAGTTTGGTTTCTCCGTTCGGACACATCACTCAATTGAGGTATTCGGGAGGAGTCCACTGTGAAAGAATACCATACTCTTTCAAGTAATCTTGAAACTCATATGTTTAAGTATTATCCACCATGGTCCAACCGTAATGTTTTAATACTTTTACCGGTCTATTTTTCTACTTCGGTTCGAAACTCTTTCAATAACTCAAAAGTTTCCGACTTGTGTTTCATAAGATACACATAACCATAACGCGATGCCACATCCGTAAAGATTATGAAGTATTCATGTCCACCTCTAGCCTAGCTAGACATGGGCCCACTTACGTCACTATGAACGAGTGTGGATATACAAGTCTTGTTAATGTGTCCCAGACAACAATGCCACAAATAAGTCTCATCTGATTTACTCAGTTTGAGCCTTTTGTTTGTCATGTTATATGTTTGAGATTCATTTATATTCAAAATATAAAGACAGTTATTCACATCTAATGTTTATATCTCAATATCATCTTTATAAAACAAAACACTCAGTGTTCTGGAACATAAAGGTATATCCGCAACGGGTTGTACTAGATATAGAGATAATGTTTTTAGTGAAACTAGGTACATTATAACATTCTCCTAATTTAAGTACATACCATAAGGGCAGTTGCATAACTTAGGTTACTATGGCCAAAACAGTGACTCTCGACCTGTTTCTGATTTGTAGGTGGATCTCATCTGAAGCCAGTATCCTGCTAATCAGCAAATCCTGCACATCAGTACATATATAAGTGTACCACATCCAATATCAAAAATCAAATTTTAAAAACAACAGTGGACATGTTTATAACAAACATACATGAAGCCGGAGCCTTGCCCGTCTTCACTTCCTTTATGTATGCCTTGTCCATACGGGCAGTCACTCTTCCAGTGACCCCATTTGCCATAGCTTAGGCAGACATCTTAGGATATGTCATTTGTCTTCCTAGAAGACTGTGACGATTTAGCCTTGCCATTTTCTTCACACCCTTAGAAGCCTTCGGCCAAGCCTTGGCCTTCTGGGAGGTCGAAGTAAGATGCGCCTTGCATTTCTTGCCTTTTTGGAAGCTATGGCTCTGCTTCCTTGAGCATAGCCATTAACTCTCCAAGATTTTTCTCTTGGTTCATGATGAACCCGCCCCAACATTCGGGCAGAGACTGTAAGATCAAATCTATGGAAGTCTCGGCCTCGTAGGTAATGCCCAGCTAACCTAGCTGTTCGATGTTAGCAATCATCTGCGACACCTAGTGCTCGATAGATGTACCCTCTGACATACGCGAGTGATAGAGCTTCTTTTGCAATTCGTACTTCTAAGATCTAAGGTTAGATCTATGAAGATCCTTTAATTTCAACATCATGGTACAATGATCAACCCTTAGTTCTGACGACAAAATTAAGGAGTCATCCCAGCTAGCATAACAGATTGAGCACTAAAGTTATCATCACGATGAGTCTTCCAAAGCTCATGCTTGACTATTTGCTCAACTACGGGCTCAGGCCCGAGAGGTTTCTCTATCAAATAGAGTAACTTATCATCTCCCAGGACTATCCTGGGATTATTTTCCCAATCTGGAAAATTAAAGTCGTTAAAGACATTTTCACCCAGGATTATGTCCTTTGACGCTAATCTTTCAAGTCATATTGATTGCTATAGTCCAACTATCCAATCAACGATTTTGGGTACAATCTAATGTAATGATTACTACAGTCTAACTATATAATTAACTACAATTTGATTGGTTACTTTGAAATGTATTGATTACTATAGTTCAACTATATAACCAACTACAAAATGAAGTAGTTTGAATACTGTCCAACTGTTCATTTAAAATAAAAATTGAATATTAGTCCAACTAATATATAAAAAAATTTTAATGACGAAAAATAAAATGAGCGCGTATTGGCAAGTATCTAAACGAAATTGTAAATTTAATACTTGCCTCCCATTATTTTTCGGCGAGCCTCTAACCCTCTGTGGAGTACTCGGCAAACCTAGTTTCCTAGTGGGCTAGGATCCCATTAAATAACACACAACCTTTACTTTGGCCAACAAGCTGTATGAAACTTAACTAGGTAGATCTCTAAGATCAATTGGATCTCATCCAATTCCTAGATCCAGTAGGTGGACCTCCAAGTCCGAAACATATATCCAATATATGTAAATATATCCGATATATTTCCTAACCTGTTTCCTCTTAATCAACTAAGCCTTGGCTTTGGCTCAACAAACTTAATGATTCTAGTTAAGCGGGACCCATTGACAGTGGGAAAGCTTCGTAATCGAACTCGATGAACTAGAAGTGACCTTGACTTTGGCCAACAAGTCATAACCGCCCAAGACATACGA
>SKCR01032667.1:0-32719 GCA_019454045.1 Zanthoxylum bungeanum | reverse complement strand
GTTCTGTGTACACCTCTTCTGGGTTTATCGAGAATCGTAGTGTACTGGATGTGATGTCAAGATGGAAGTATCGCTTCAGACATATGGAGGTGATGATCACGCAGACACAGAACTAGTACTCTATAAAAGGTTGCAACCGTCGGGACAATATGACTAGGTCAGGATTGTCTGATTTAAAGAGACTAGCTGCTTGATGTCTGATATATGTTTCGTACGGGGCAGACACATCTCCAGCCCCAGGCCTAGCATGTGACAATCCGATACTGGATCGATGTACGCAATACTACGGTATACTACGCTTGATATAGATCTATATTCCTATAAGAATATTTCTGGAGAATTGGGTAGGCATGGCGCTTTGCTAGAAGCCAACCTTGTCTTGTAAATCGGTAAGAACGTAGTACGAGGTACGTGCGTGTTCGGATTATCCACGACCGTATATTACTGCCAACATATCCGGAGATCTCTTGGGTCGCTTCCTGAAGATTCACCTATGATATTTGATTCGAACTTAATTAATCTTGGATTAATTGAGGAGAAACTTTATCTCGGATAAAGTGCATTATTTAGAGAGAGAGAACGATTAATTTGAATTAATCGATAAAATTATTATATTCGATATAATAATTGAAATTCGATTTCGACGCGAAATTAAAATTAGATTTTAATTCGGGCATACGAGTTAATTTAGAATTAATTCGTTAGCGACGTAAATAATAATTTCGCTAGGCGCGATTATTTATTTAAATTCGATTTAATTAACGTCGCGACGCAAGTTCGGTATTTCAGAAATATCGAACCCGAACGCGTGAGTGCACGTGGGCCCGCTTTCATTTGGAAACGTGTGGGGCCCACATGACATATGTCATTATATGTATTATTTTATTGATAATGCATTGCATAGTGATAGTGTATAATACACTCAATTGTTATGCATGGAATTTGAGTGTTTGACACTCTAAGCCTTTGCATGGTTTGTGTCATAGATTTATTATTATTTAATAAATATTATGGCATAAATATAAATTGATTTTTGGTATCAAAAATCAATATGAAAAATCTCTCTTCTCTCTCTCACATTGCCGAAAACTGCATGCAGTTTTTGGTCTTCATCTTCTTCATTTTGGTTGCCAAAAAGCTTGAAGATAGTGTGGTTGTTTGGAACATCTTCTCACATGCAAGCTAGCACCTTCAAGGGATCAAAAGAGGGATAGGGAAACCATCATAGAGCTTGGAATACACAAAGCTTGGAGCTTTCCACATCTTGTCTTCCTTGGCCGAAAATCATCAACCTTGGAGCTTCCATCTTGGCTTGATTTTCTACATCACAAAAGCTTGGTAAGTATGATTCCGCCATACTTCATCTTTTATATATATTCATTGTTGTATTTCACATGCTTAATCTTTCCTTGGGACATATTATAGAAACCAACACAGTACATATATGAATAACACAACCAATATCAAAAATCCAATTTTTAAAACTAGAAGTAGACATGTTTATTTCTATAACAAACATACTTGAAGTCAATGCCTTCCCGCTTTGATTTCCTTCATGTGCGCCTTGTACTCACGGCAATCACGCTTCCAGTGACCCCATTTTCCACACTGCATGCATACATCTTGGGATTTGTCATTTGCCTTCCCAGAAGACTTTGAAGATTTGGCCTTGCCCTTATTCTTCTTCTTTTTCTTTACACCTCCAGTAGCCTTCGGCTAAGCCTTGGGAGACTGAGGTGTTGAAGTGAAGTGCACCTTACGCTTTTTGCCCTTCAATAGCTCTTTTTCTGCTTCACGTAGCATTGACATCAACTCTCCAAAAGTATGGTCTTGGTTCATCATATTGTAGTTCATGATGAACCCGCTCCAACTGTTAGGAAGAGACTGGCAAGATCAAAAATATAGAAGTCTCAGCCTCAAAGGTTATGCCTATCTGAAAAGCTGATCGATTTCACCAATCATCTGTGACACATGGTGCTCGACAGATGTACCCTCTGACATTCGAGAGTGAAAGAGCTTCTTCTGCAATTCAGACCTTTGTGATCTGAGGTTAGATATCGATGAGGTCCTTCAATTTTGCCATCATAGTATAGGGATCCAATCCCTTGTTCTGGTAACGAATCGAGGGGTCATTGCAGCGCGCATGACAGATTGAGCAGTTGATTTTTCATCGCTATGAGTATTCCAAAGCTCAAGCTCAAGCGGCTGCTCATTTTTGGGCTTAGGCCCGAGAGGTCTCTGTTGGTTCTCTAAGAACATCCTAGGATCAATTAAGCATAAAACATGTGAATACGCAAAGTAAAGTAGCGGAAAATACTTACATTGCTCGGCTAAGGATGTGTAGACAACAAAACTTTTGCCTCCATTGAAGTTGCTCCAAGCTTCTCCTTTGATGTATGTTGAGCTTCCAAGCTTGTTCTTGAATTCCAAACACAAGGGTTAGTGTCCTTAAAACCTTTGTATGACTCCTTTAATGTGCTAGCATCCAAGATTTTGATTCAAAATCATCAAGTGTGAACCCTTGAGTTCACGCCATTTTTGGAGAGAAAAAGAAGGCCAAATTCGGCCATAGAGAAGAAAGAGAGATTGTGTAAAAAAATTGATTTCCAAAATCAAGTATATTCAATTATCAAACTCAAAGTTAGTATATGTCTTTCACATGTCTCTCAAGTTTATGTAAGCTACAAGTTATCTCCAACAACTTACATCAACCAAAAAGTTAGATAAAGTTGACTAGGTGATGTGACTTGTGTGGGCCCCACTTTAATTCAAAATCCGAGTGGGCCCGCAAACACATTCCGGGCTCGAGTTCGTTAATTCCGAATTAACGAATTTCCCAATGCGACTTAATTAAATCAAATTTAATTAAATAATTATGCCTAGCAAAATTACTGTTAAAGTCGCTCGCGAATTAATTCTAAATTAATTCGTTCTCCCAAATTAAAATCCAATTTTAATTCCATTATGAAATCTAATTTCATTTAATATATCAAATATATTATTTTATCGATTAATTCCAAATTAATCGTTCTCTCTCTATTAAATGAATTTTATCCCAGATAAAATTCTCCGTAATTAATCATAGATTAATTTTCTCTCTCTTCCAATTAATCCCAGATTAATTATGTTCGAGTCATACGTCATCGATGAATCTGCGGGAAGCGACCCATGAGATCCTTGGATATGTTGGCAGTAAATCTGTTCGTCGGACTATCCGAACAAGTGCGTACCTGGTACCACGTTCTTACCGATTTACAAGACATGGTGGCTTCTAGCAAAGCACCGTGCCTACCCAATTCTCCAGAAATATTCTTTTAAGGAATATGTAATCTATGTCAGACGTAGTATATATAGTATTGCGTATTGCGATCCAATATCTAATGTCACATGCTAGGCCTGGGGCTGGAATTGTGTCTGCCCCGTACGAAGCATATATCGGATCTCTGGTAACTAGTCTCTATAATCGGATAATCATGACATAGTCATATTATCCCGATGACTGCAGTATTAAAGAGTACTAGTTCCATATCCTGCATGATCATCATCTCCATATGACTGGAGCGATACTTTCATCTTGCCATCACACCCAATACACTGCGATTCTCAGTATACCCAGAAGAGGCGTACAGAGAACCTGTTAAATCCCCGGACGACCAAAACCAAAGTATACTGATTGTCGCAAGTATTAGCGATGCAAGTCTCAGGTTAAGACCAAATACACCTACCCTGATTCGGATTCCCATAGACACATAGTCATAATACCAATGGGATTCCGAGGGGTCTAACCAGAGTGAAGCTGTTTCCGTACCATCGGTAAACACAACCTCCTATCACACTTGCATAAGTATCCAATACTTAAATATATGAGAACTATGCCGTTATGCTCCCACAATGCGCACAAGTGCAATACTAGTCTATTCCGCATTATCGATGTCCAGTCTCGATAATACTACGACTAGAGATATTTAATGATTAAACCTTAGTGGATTAATATTGTCTCATATCTTATTAATCTGGTACTAATCATATGGACTTTTATCATTTATGTATTTTGGTAATCCAATTACAAATGATAAAAGAGCAATTTCCTTTGTCATATAGTTAATTTGTACAACAACACCATGTTCTAAACAAATAGTGATGCTATGGGTCATAATTGTCCAACAATCTCCCACTTGGCCTATAGCCAATCACTCAAGTGTCCTACACCTGAATTATGTACGGGTCGCTCAAACTTCTGCTGAGAAACAGCTTTCATCATTGAATTTGCAATGTTTTCATCTGATGCGATTTATTAGATCATCACATCGCCACGATGTATGATCCGACAAATCAGATGAAATAGTTGAAGTATATACTTGGATCGTTGATGAGATCATTAATTGTTTAGCCGGTGCTGTAGCCTAGCTCAGCGGCTAACAGAACTACTCCTAATCCAATTAGGAATTTTACAGATCCAAAATTGCTTCTTTTGCTACCTCAGCTGCAGCAATATTTCGCTTTTGTTGTTTATTCGGCAACAGTATCTTGCTTGGAAGATTTCCAACTCACTGTTCCATTATTCAAACTATATAGTATCCTTATTACGACCTATAGTCATTTTTATCGGTTAGGAAACTTGAAACGGTGAACCCAGTCACTTCAAGTTCTCCTTCTCCATAACTTAAGAAATAATCCTTAGATCATCTAAGATACTTAAGGATGTTCTTAACATCAATCCAGTGAAAATCACTTGGATTGGCCTAATTGTGACTCCATATGCTCAAAGCCTATGAGACACCAGGTCACATACATCTTTTCAATATACGAGTTCTCGGAGAGTGCCAACAACTTTTAGATCTATCCCAGTAGATCCTTATTCCTAGAATAAAGGTTGTCTCTCCCAAGTAATCTACGGAGAATTTTAATGAAAGCCAAGCTTTCACCGATTGTATTATCAGGATGTCATTTCCAAGAAATGACATGTCATCTTTATATATGACAATCATTGTCAGTGCGCTCCCACTAACCTTCTTATATACACAAGAATTATCTTCGTTTTGAATTGAATCATATACCATTATGATCTTATCAAAACGTTAGTTACAAGAACGTAATGCTTGCTTCAATCCATAAATGGATTGAATTAACTTGCAAACCTTGTTTGCTTGTTTTGGTATGACAAAACCGTCAGGATGTTGTAAACATCCTCCAAAAGGTTTCTGTTTAAGGAAAGCGTTTTTGATGTTCAGCTACCATATTTCATAAATGAAACATGCAGCATTAGCCAAATGGATTTAATCATGGCAACGGATAAAAGGTTTCGTCGTAATCGACATAATGTTGATAACTATACCTTTTCGCTACAAGCCTAGCTTTGTCCGTTTTTATTTTTTCTACAAGCGTTGTATTCCTTGAAGACTCATATAGTACCAATAGGTGACCGGCGTAAACACACACGTATAACGCAAGCGCACGTATCGTTCAAGTAGTATAAAAATATCGATCCCACGAGGACTTAATTCCTACTGTTGTTATTAATTATTGAATCTATTTATTTACAAATATCTAATTAAAGGGAGAATGAAATTGATTGCTTGATTGATTGAATGTAGTTTTGCGCAATAAATAAATAAATAAAAAGACAAAAGAAAATACTAAGGAAAATAACAAAAGACACAAAAATCTAGGGTTGTGAATCATTCTAATATCATTTAAAAGATGAAGTGATTATTTTATGTTTGTGTAATAAATCGGTTTACTAACCTGGAACACTAAATTATGCAAAAGCCTCTGTCGATGGTCAGACGCAAATACCCAGTTTAACCCAATTGAACCATATGTCTATGTCAACCAAATTATCTGGATTCATTAAGTTTAAGTTCCAATTATGGCTACCCCCGCCCGACAGGTATATTCCTATCCTGTAAGGAAATCTATTAAAGGGTTATCTATCCTCAAGGAAGATCGTGGGCTATTAAGTCTAAGGCTGAAACCTAAAATCCCTATGTCTAGTTCATTTTAGATTTACCACATCAATCTTATTGGTGATCAGACAACAAGAAGCATTAAGCTTAAGACTTAATAAGTAAACCTTTAAATTACCCAAACTATAAAATAACCCCTTATAAACCGGTGATATTAGAATTCATCACAACCCCAGATAGCTAACACATAACTAGGACTAGTAACAACTTAAAAGTAAAAGACATAAAGTAAAAATACTTAAAAGTAAAAGACATAAAGTAAAACTGAAAAGTAAAATAAAATAAAATGCTAAGGTAAAAGGAATTACTTTTACTACTACCAATTTAGATATCTCCCATAAAATATATATAAACTTGTGATAATAATACCAACCGACCATATAGGCGGTATCCTGATTAAGTCAAATTAAGTCCAACCAGCCATAAAGGCGGAACCAAAATTAAATTACCAACCGACCAATCTGGCGGTATCCTTTATTAGTCAGGTTTAAACCAGATTAAAATGAATTACCAACCGACCAATCTGGCGGTATCCTTTTTAAGTCAATATTTTAAATAATGAATATATTATTTTTAAGGGAGATTAATCTAAATAGTAACAGTAAAAGAATTACCTTTCACCCTAGCAGGAGAAGTTACCTCCTCATGGTAAATAGTAAAAACTGTAAAAAGTAAAAATTAAATTACTATTACTACAAAACGTAATTAAAATTATTTACAAAACTAAAAACTAAAAATAAAAAAAAACTAAAAACTAAAGAATCTAGAGAGAGAAGCTCTCTCTTTAGAAGGAATTGAAGAGAGAGGAATGTGCAATGAATTCTGAAATCTCGAGCTCAATTTATAGGCCTCGGTAGGATCCAGCGTCGCGACGCCAGGTCCTCAGCGTCGCGACGCCGGATTTGTCGACGTGGCACGCTCTGGTTCGCTGGTTTGAAGATTCTGGATAAGATGATAAGGTGACACGTGGCAGAGTGGTTGGGCTTCAATTGTTGTGACACGTGGCGGCTTCTGATTGGTCACTGAGATTCTTATCCGCCACGTGTCAGATAAGGATAGGATACTCAATTATTGATGCTGACGTGGCGCTGACGTGTCGATGACGTGGCGACACGTGGGAAAGAGACTGTCGGCACCATAGAATTACGACACGTGTCGCTTCCTGATTGGCTGATGATGATGTGGCATGACACGTGGCAATTTGACTCGTTGACTTGCTGACGTGGCTGATGACTTGGCGGTGACTTGGCGACGACGTGGCGACACGTGGCGATGATGACTGTCGGCACCGTAGGATGCTGACACATGGGACGGCGCATGTTAGCAGATCGGCTGTGATGGTGACACGTGTCACGGCGCATTTTAGCAAAGTCAAACTTTTCTCAGATTCTGATTTGTTGACCCGGCGCACGTTAGCACTGTTCGGCGCATTTTAGACGTCGCGACGCGGAAGTCTGGGCGTTGCGACGCGTAAAAGACCAAAATATCCCTGTTGACGCATTTTTGTCCGTTTTTGCCCCAAATTGCCTCCAATGCTTTCCAAACTTTATTTTATCTACAAAATAACACAAAACATATCAAAACGTTCACAAAACTCAAGAAACTATACAAAATATTAAGTTAAATGAGTGGGAAATAGTGATATAAATATCACTCATCAATAGGCACAATGCCTTCCGGTACAACAACCAGTGTCCAAACTTGGTTGGTATACATGGAATCCATTTCGGACATTATGGCACTTTGCCATAATAGGGAGTCAATACCTTGTATCACTTCCTCATACGTAGCTGGTTCGTCTTCCTCAATAAGATTGACATCTTCATGAGGTGAGATCAGAAACCCATACCTCCCAAGTTGTTTTCTGACTCTCTCCGACTTACGTGGTTCTTGTGTATTCAAAGATGGTGGTAAAGTTTCAACCCTGAACTATTTGTGTTCCGTGAAGACTCGGTGCCTGGAATAGTATTACTCTGATTTTCATCGAGTTTCACTTACCACTACATATAGGTATTCCTCTTAGGAAAACCGCATGGAGAGCAACAATTATATTGTTCTCTTGTGAGTTGTATAAGTACTATACTTTGGTTTCCCCAGGACAACCTACAAATATGCACTTATCCAATTTTGGGTTCTAGTTTGGTATCATCCAAACATATGCCCAACATTACCAAATCTTCAGGAATGAGAAAACCCAGTTTCTTTCCTGTTCATATCCAATATGAAGTATGTCTACCAGATTTATATGAAACCTTATTCAAAATAAGTATTGCACTGTTTATGCGTATCCTCAGAAGGAAATTGGTAGCTCATAGTGACTCATCATTAACCTAACTATGTCCAACAAAGTTCGGTTTCTCTGTTCGGACACACCGTCAAATTGAGGTATTCCGGGAGGAGTCCACTGTGAAAGAATACCATACTCTTTCAAATAGTGGAGAAAATTATTGCTTAAGTATTTTCATTACGGTCCAATCGTGATGTTTTAATACTCTTGCTGGTCTGGTTTTATACTTCTTGTCGAAACTCTTTGAATTTATCAAAAGTTTCAGATTTATGTTTCACAAGAAACACATAACCATGACGCGATGCCACATCCTTAAAGGTTACGAAGTATTCATATCCATTTCTAGCCCAGTTAGACATGGGCCCACTTACGTCACTATGAACGAGGGCTAACAGATCGGTGGCATTTGCACTTTTACCAAGTAAAAGGTATTTTAGGCACTTTGCCAATAAACTAGATTCGTAGACATCATTTGAATTAGAATCAAATCCGTCCTAGTACCCACTCTTCAAAAGTGTGGATATACGAGTCTTGTTAATGTGTCACAGATAACAATGCCATAAATAAGTCTCATCTGATTAATTCAGTTTGAGCTATTTTTTTGTCATGTCATATGTTTGAGATTCATTTACATTCCAAACATAAATACTGTTATTCACATCTAGTGTGTTTATCTCAATATCATCTTTATAAAATAAAACACTTAGTGTTCTAGAATATAAGGTATACCCGCAACGGGTTATACTAGATATAAGATAATGTTTCTAGTTAAACTAGGTACATTATAACAATTTCCAAATTTAAGTACATGCCCCAAGGGCAGTTCCAAAACTTAGGTTTCTACGGTTAAAACAGCGACTCTCATCCCGTTTTCGACTCGCAGGTATATCTCAAATGAAGTTAGTCTCCTGCTAATCAGCAGATTCTGCACATCAGTACATATTTATGTACCACATCCAGTATCTAAAATCCAATTTTGAAACTAGTAGTGAATATGTTTATGACAAACATACTTGAAGTCGGAGCCTTGCCCCGTCTTCAATTCCTTCATATCTGCCTTGTCTATACGGCAGTCACGCTTCCAGTGACTCCGTTTGCCACATTTTAGGCAGACATATTGGGATATGTCTGTTGTCTTCCTAGAAGATTGTGATGATTTTGCCTTTGCCCATTTTAGAAGCTCTGGCTCCGCTTCCTAGAGCATAGCCATCCACTCTCCAAGAGTTTTTCTCTTAGTTCATAATGAACCTGCCCCAGCTTTCGAGTAGAGACAATAAGATCAAATCTTTGGAAGTCTCGGCCACGTAGGTAATGCCCAGCTAACCTAGCTGATCGATGTCAACAATCATCTGCGACACCTAGTGCTCGACAGATGTACCCTCTGACATACGCGAGCGAAAGAGCTTCCTTTTGCAATTTGTACTTCTAAGATCTAAGAATAGATCTATGAAGTTCCTTTAATTTCAACATCATGGTATAAGGATCTAATCCTTAGTTTTGACGACAAAATTAAAGTCTCATTGCATCAAGCATAAAGGATTGAGCACTAAAGTTATCATCACCATGAGTCTTCAAAGCTCATGCTCTACTATTCACTCAACTCCGGGCTTAGGCCCGAGATGTTTCTCTATCAAATAGAATAACTTCTCAGTTCCCAGGACTATCCTGAGGTTTTATTCCCAATCTGAAAATTGGAGCCGTTTAAAGACATTTTCTCCCAGGATTATGTTCTAAACGCTAATCTTTCAGTTATCTTGATTCCAATAGTCCAACTATCGAATCAACGATTTCGGGTACAATCGAATATACTGATTACTATAGTCTAACTATACAATCAACTACAATTGATCGATAATATTCAAATGTATTGATTACTATAATCCATTATATAACCAACTACAAATGAAATAGTTTGAATACAGTCCAACTGTTTAATTAAAACAACAATTGAATATTAGTCCAACTAATATATTTAAATTTAAATGACGAAAAAATGAAATGAGCGCGTATTGGCAAGTATCTAAATGAAATTGCAAATTTAATACTTGCCTCCCACTATTTTTGACGAGCTTCTAACCCTCTGCGGAGTACTCGGGAAACCTAGTTTCCTAGTGGGCTAGGATCCCGTTAAATAACACACAATCTTGACTTTGGCCAACAAATTATATGAAACTTAACTAGGTAGATCTCTAAGATCAATTGGATCTCATCCAATTCCTAGATCCAGTAGGTGGACATCCAAGTCCGTAACATATATCCAATATATGCCAATATATCCAATATATTCCCTAACATTTTCCTCTGAATCAACTAAGCCTTGGCTTTGGCATAACAAGCTTAATGATTCCAGTTAAGCGGGACCCATTGACATTGGAAAGCTTCGTATTGATGTCGATGGACAAGAATTGATCTTGACTTTGGCCAACAAATCACAACTTGGACAAGACATGCGATATGGAACAAAGCCTTCATGATTCAAACACATCCGCGATGGAAAAAGGTTTCTGACTTTGGCCAACAAACCAGTACCAATCTTGGATCTTGAGATAATCACTCAAAAGAAGGAAATTGCTTAATATTTGTTGAGGGTTTTTCGCGTAATTGGCAACCAATTAATTATTTTTGATTAGGTCTCATCTTACACCCTTAAACATGCATTCTAAAAGCATAATAAGGCGCGATAAAAAAATTAATAATGATATGCGGATGAATATCTCACAAATTGTTCCTAGAAAAAATCACTCTATTTCCTTTCTCCAGCTAGCACTATTCTTACTTCTACCCAATTACATAACACTTCTAAAGAAACCTCATGTACATTTAGGGGAATAAGTGAGAAGAGAATTACAAAGAATCGAGAGATAAAGGCTGGACACGCATGTCCAATTTAATAAATTCTAAATTTATTACACAATTTCCAAAATTGCCCTTACCCATCTAATATCCATCCGATATACATTATTCATACATAACATCCATGTATTCACACAAAACATGTTATCAATCAATCTAATCCAATTAATTAATCTTTAATTAATGACCATCCAATGTTCAAACAACGATTTGATTTGCGCGAGTCCAACTCGTTTAAGAATAAGTACTCAAAGTACGAATTCTTGAATTATATCAAAGTACAATATTAAATCCAATTTAATTTGTATTCAATACTAATTCTTTATTTAATTCCAAATTAAATAATTACACTTTTTAATGTGCCTTATGACTTAGATTCTAAATCTAATCTTAATGGGTCTCAAAGCCCAATTAACATCCCATGTCAATTTAATTAAAGTCCAATGGGCTTTTAATTAATTCATAAGGCATGGACTTTGGCAACCAAAGCCCAATAAGGAATTACCCTTTGGCACAAAATTAATTTTGGCCCATTAGGCCCAATTAATTATTTAAAGGCCCATTTATTATATTTGGACTTTATGGAAATGATTTTAGGCTCAATTGGATCCAACCAATTATCCTAAACCAAACTTGGCCCAACCAAACCCATTAAGCCCAATTACAACATTTTAGCCCAATTCCAAATTAAGCCCAATTAATTTAATCACAATATTCCAAATATCACAATTATTTAATTAAAATGTATTTGCCATAATTAATTAGTTAAATTAATATTTCTAAAACACCAATTACACTAATTAATCATGCTTTAATAATCAAATTATGTCCAACACAAATTGAAGCAAAATCAATCCAACATGCTTATTAAGCTCTCGGCAATATGATATTTTTTCATCAATTTTGATTTCAATCCAATTAAATCACAAATCAATTATCCATGTATTTTAAACAAATCATATGGCTTAAAATCAAAAATCACCAAGCTTAGGATTCCAAGTCTATTCGGCCAAGCTTAATGAATTGGGGAAAAAATCCAATTAATTCTTCATAAAATTGATCATGCATAACTCTAAGTTATCATTTTCTAAGCATACTCAAACAAACAATTTGATCAAAACATGCTCAAATCAAAAATACCCAAATTCAAGATTAAGAACCCTAAAAAATTTCATGTTTAATTTAGGCTCTGATACCATTGTTGGGTTCTCTAAGAACAACCTAGGATCAATTAAGCATAAAACATGTGAATACGCAAAGTAAAGTAGCGGAAAATATTTACATTGCTCGGCTAAGGATGTGTAGACAACAAAACTTTTGCCTCCATTGAAGTTGCTCTAAGCTTCTCCTTTGATGTATGTTGAGCTTCCAAGCTTGTTCTTAAATTCCAAACTCAATGGTTAGTGTCCCTAACACCTTTGTATGACTCCTTTAATGTGCTAGCATCCAAGATTTTGATTCAAAATCATCAAGTGTGAACCTTTGAGTTCACGCCATTTTTGGAGAGAAATAGAAGGCCAAATTCGGCCATAGAGAAGAAAGAGAGATTGTGTAAAAAATTGATTTCCAAAATCAAGTATATTTAATTACCAAACTCAAAGTTAGTATATGTCTTTCACATGTCTCTCAAGTTTGTGTAAGCTACAAGTTATCTCCAACAACTTACATCAACCAAAAATTTAGATAAAGTTGACTAGGTGATGTGACTTGTGTGGGCCCTACTTTAATTCAAAATCCGAGTGGGCCCGCAAGCACATTCCGGGATCGGGTTCGTTAATTCCGAATTAACGAATTTTCCGTTGCGAGTTAATTAAATCAAATTTAATTAAATAATTATGCCTAGCAAAAATATCGTTAAAGTTTCTCGCGAATTAATTCTAAATTAATTCGTTCGCCCGAATTAAAATCCAATTTTAATTCCGTTATGAAATCTAATTTCATTTAATATATCGAATATATTATTTTATTGATTATTTCCAATTAATCGTTCTCTCTCTATTAATTAAATTTTATCCCAGATAAAATTCTCCGTAATTAATCCTAGATTAATTTTCTCTCTCTTCCAATTAATCCCAGATTAATTATGTTCGAGTCATACGTCTTCAGTGAATCTTCGGGAAGCAACCCATGAGATCCTTGGATATGTTGGCAGTAAATCCGGTCGTCGGACTATCCGAACACGTGCGTACCCGGTACCACGTTCTTACCGATTTACAAGACATGGTTGGCATCTAGCAAAGCACCGTGCCTACCCAATTCTCCAGAAATATTCTTTAAGGAATATGTAATCTTTGTCAGGCGTAGTAGACGTAGTATTGCGTATTGCGATCCAGTATCTAATGTCACATGCTAGGCCTATGGCTGAAATTGTGTATGCCCCGTACGAAGCATATATCGGATCTCTGGTAACTAGTCTCTATAATCGGATAATCATGACCTAGTCATATTATCCCGGTGATTGCAGTACTAAGAGTACTAGTTCCGTATCCTGCGTGATCATAATCTCCATATGACTGGAGTGATACTTCCATCTTGACATCACACCCAATACCCTACGATTCTCAGTATACCCAGAAGAGGTGTACACATAACCTGTTAAAGCCCCGGATGACCAAAAACTAAAGTATACTGATTGTCGCAAGTATTAGCGATGCAAGTCTCAGGTTAAGACCAAATACACCTACCCTGATTCGGATTCCCATAGACACATAGTCATACTACCAATGGTATTCTAATGGGACTATCGAGAGCGAAGCTGTTTCCGTACCGTCGGTAAACACAATCTCCTATCACACTTGCATAAGTATCCAATACTTAAATATATGAGAATTATGTCGTTATGCTCCCACAACGCGCACAAGTGCAATACTAGTCTATTCCGCATTATCGATGTCCAGTCACGATAATACTACGACTAGGTATATTTAATGATTAAACCTTAGTGGATTAATATTGTCTCATATCTTATTAATCTGGTACTAATCATATGGACTTTTATCATTTATATATCTTGGTAATACAATTACAAATGATAAAAGGGTAATTTCCTTTGTCACATAGTTAATTTGTACAACAACACCATGTTCTTTTACAAATAATGATGCTATAGGTCATAATTTTCCAACAGTCTCTCTATCGTATAGCGCATTCTCTCAGCCCCCAGGACAATCCTGAGGTTCATATCCCAGTCAGGAAAGTTCGCAACCATTAAAGACATTTTCGCCTATGATAATGTCTCTAACCCCGATCTTTCCAGCCATATTAATTGCAATAGTCTAACTATTCATTAACGATTTTTGGGTACAGTCCAACTGTTACAAGAAAATAATAGAATATTAGTCCAACTAATAAATATTTAAAATGACGAAATATTTTGAAAGCGCGTATTGGCAAGTATTTGATCAAAATTGAAAATTCAATACTAGCCTCCCACTATTTTTCGGCGAGCCTCTAACCCTCTGTTGAGTACTTGGGAACCTAGTTTCCTAGTGGGCTATGATCCCGTTAAATAACACACAACCTTGACTTTGGCCAACGAGTTGTATGATATTTAACTAGGTAGATCTCTAAGATCATTTAAATCTCATACGATTCCTAGATCCGGTAGGTGGACCTCCAAGTCCGAAACATATATACAATATATATGCCAATATATCCAAAATTGCCCTCACCCATCTAATATCCATTCGATATACATTATTCATACAATACGTCCATGTATTCACATAAAGAATGTTATTCAATCAATCTAATCCAATTAATTAATCTTTGAATGAAGTGATCATCCAAATGTTCAAACAACATTTGATTTGCGAATTAATTCTAATTAATTTGTTCGCCCGAATTAAAATCCAATTTTAATTCCATTATGAAATCTAATTTCATTTAATATATCGAATATATTATTTTATCGATTAATTCCAAATTAATTGTTCTCTCTCTCTCTCTTCTATTCAAATTTTATCCCAGATAAATTCTCGCCGTAATTAATCCCAGATTAATTTTCTCTCTCTTCTAATTAATCCCAGATTAATTATGTTCGAGTCAAACGTCATCAATGAATCTTCGGGAAGCGACCAATGAGATCCTTGGATATGTTGGCAGTAAATCTGTTCGTCGGACTAACCGAATACTTGCGTACCTCGTACCACGTTCCTATCGATTTACAAGACATGGTTGGCTTCTAGCAAAGCACTATGCCTACCCAATTCTCCAGAAATATTCTTTAAGGAATATATAATCTATAACAAGCGTAATATACGTAGTATTGCGTATTGCGATCTAGTATCAGATGTCACATGCAAGGCCTGAGGCTGGAATAGTGTCTGCCCCCTACGAAGCATATATCGGATCACAAGCAACTAGTCTCTATAATCGGATAATCAAGACCTTGTCATATTATCCCGATAGTTGCAACATAATAGAGAATCAGTTATGTATCCCTGCGTGATCATCATCTCCATATGACTGAAGTGATACTTCTGTCTTGACATCGCCACCCAATACACTACGATTCTCAATAAACCCAGAAGAGGCATACATAAAACCTGTTAAAGTCCCGGACGACCAAAACCAAAGCGTATTGATTATCGCAAGTACTAGCGATGCAAGTCTCAGGTTAAGACCAAATATACCTAACCTGATGCGGATTCCCATAGATACATAATTATACTAACAATGAGATTCTGCGAGGTCTATCCAGAGCGAAGCTGTTTCCGTACCATCGGCAAACACAACCTCCTATCACACTTGCATAAGTATCCAATACTTAAATATATGAGAACTATGTTGTTACGCTTCAATAACACGCACAAGTGCAATACTAGTCTATTCCGCATTATCGATGTCCAGTCTCGATAATACTACGACTAGGGATATTTAATGATTAAACCTTAGTGGATTGATACTGTCTCATATCTTATAATCCGGAACTAATCATAAGGACTTTTATCATTTATATATTCAAGTAATCTAATTACAAAATGATAAAATAGCAATTTCCGTTGTCAGATAGTTAATTTGTACAAAAACCACAATGTCTTTTACAAATAAAGAGCTATGGGTAATAATTGTCTAACAAAATATGTATCCAGATGTAGACTTTCTATCATCTGGATCTCCCTGGAAGTCAGAGTTTGTCTAACCCTTAACTTGTAGCTCATCTTCTCCATATACGAGAAACTTATCCTCAGTACCCTTAAGATATTTTAGGATATGTTTCACGACTGTCCAATAATCATTGCCAGATCAGATTGATATAGGCAAGTAACACTAACGCTGAAACTGATATCAGGTCATATACGTAGCATATCATACATAATGCGTCCAATACAAGAAGCATATGGCAAGTTAGACACTTTAACTCTTTCTTCCTTAGTCTAAGGTGTTATTTTCTTCGAAAGATGTATGTCGTATCGAAAAGGTACATTTACTACATTGTAGTTGGTAAAACCGTACCTTTCTAACATTTTATCTATGTACGTGGGTTGCGACAACCCTTCCTTACTCTATCCCGATAGAGCCTTATACCCAGTATGTAGGAAGCTTCACCTATATCTTTCATGGAGAAGTTCTTGCAAAGGTAGACTTTCACACTTTACATCAATCCTATATCATTTCCAATGATAAAAATGTCATTTATATACAAAATAAGGAATACTATTATGCTTCCACTAACTTTCTTATAAACACATGGTTCTTCTGCGTTCTTGATAAATCCAAATAATCTAATTATCTCATCAAAATGACGATTCCAGCTTCGGGATGCATATTTAAGTCAATAAATATACTTCTGGAGCTTAAAAACTAAGTTTGAAGTCTCACTAGATATGAACCCTCCGGTTGTTCCATATAAATATCCCCCTCGATGAATCCATTTAGGAAAGCAGTTTTCACATCCATCTGCCATATCTCTTAATCATGATATGCATCAATGGCTAAAAGAATCCTAATGGATTTTAGCATGGCTACTGGTGAAAAAGTTTCCTCATAGTCAATCATATGACGTTGAGTGTAACTTTTAGCTACTAGTCGGGCTTAAAGGCTTCCATCTTTTCATTGGGCTCTCGTTTTTTTTTTTTAAACCTAATTACAACCAATATGTTTAAATCTTTCAGGATGTTCAACCAAGTCACATACTTAATTTTCATGCATAGAATCCATCTCGGACTTCATGGCTTCCTGCCATTTCCCCGAATCGATATCCAATCTCGTCTATTTATACGTAGTCAGATCTGTTTCCTCCATGAGAAGAACATCAGGGCTCACATCAGATGTTAAAAATAATCTCTCAGAAGGCATTGATATTCTATTTGACTTACGTAGAACCCTTACTGTAGATCATTCGCATAATTAGACCTCTGATTCTATCTCAGGTTCCTTAATGTTGGGATCAAATTCATTGAGTTCAATCTTTCTACAATTTCCACTTTCTCTCAAAAATTCCTTTTCAAGAAAAGTGGCAAAATGGACAACAAATACAGTTCGTTGCTCAGAATCATAAAATTTATATCCTATAGAATTTTCAGGATATCCAACGAACCTATATTTATACCCCATGGGTGCTAGTTTATCCCGCTGTGTAACTCTAACATATGTTGGACAACCCCAAATCTTTAAATATCTAAGACTTGGATTTCTACCTAACAATATCTAATATGGGGTCGTAGAAACGACTTTCGATGGAACCCTATTAAGTATGTGGGCAGCAGTAAGTAAAGCGTAATCCCAACCCGATAATATATTTTGTAGTGCGTAGTTACAAAGTAATTTGTAATTGACATTGGGAAGTGACAATACCAAAAATATATTATCAAATAAAGTTTCTGGTCAAGATTTACTAACATGGGTTGGTTAGTAAACTCCGCTGAGACCAATACATGTCGTATATCGAGACTTGGTCTGATGGTCTATCCCAATGAACCATGAGTCTAGGGAGACTCGTATAGATGTGAAGGTGTTTATAGTGGATAAAAACTGAACGACTCACCGAAGATTTCCTAATAGATGGTACACCAACGTCAATAGGAATCTTCTCGGGTCAAGTGAGCATAGTGGTCATTCGACTTGAGATACCACTGTGGATGTATGAGGTATCCTCCAAACTTTGGTGGCATTCACGTCACCGATCTATTTAGATCAGACCTCCGCATGTTCGTTGGGTGTGGACTGATCCTTATGATATCTTATGCGTATCAAGATAGGATCCGTCAGTTCTGTGTACAGAGCATAGGTATTCAATGTGCCATTAGCAATCTTTTAAATCCATGGGCCCGTGGTACACTGTAGAAGTTAGTTCTTAGTGTTATTAAGAGGTTGCAAATAGAATCGTCGACATGATTATACCTATAGAGATTTGACGTTTTTATCTATATCTCTGGGATAATCCGAATACCTGTGATGGGATTATATGTATGCGATGACCTCGACCTGTATGGTTCAGAGAGTTTATCCGTGTTCGTCATAATTTATGGGTGGGTAGATTATGGATACGAGATTGGATTTCGTGACGGATATGTCTGAACCTAGAGAGTCTCACTAATGAAATATACTCGTAGAGCACTAGGGCAACTTTTATAAATAATAATGATTATTTATAAGTCATTTAACTATTAAATGATAATACATGCGTTTGGGATCTTTCGACCATTTATTGAATGTCAAATTGTGATATTTGATATTTATAATTAATATATGTATTTTGATTATTTAATGTAAATATAATACATATATTTAAGATATTTGTATTTAATTTTTTGATTATTCAAATGTGAATAATTAAATTAATAAATATCTTTTTACTTTATTAAAGTAAGATAAATGCTTATTTTAATTGGTACAAATGGCTGTTTTAATTTGTACAAGTGTTGTATACATTAAATGGTTAATGGATAAATGCAACACTTTTATTAAAGCTTTTTCCAATTTTTTTAATGAAATAAAAAAATTGAAAATACTTGGCTTACATTAATTCCTTATTTTCGACCGCTTGTTGGAAATTATATAAGCCTTCTTTTTTCATTTTTATTTCATTATCTAAGAACCCTAAAAACATATGCAAAGAGAGTTTGAGAGAAAAGAATAAAGAAAGCTTGGATTTGGGGAAAATTAGTAAGTTTTTCTTACTTTCTTCTTCATGAAAAATGTTTCTTTCATTCTATGCTTCAATATGTGTAGCTTAGATTTTTCTCTACTCTTTTGTGTATGTATTTTGATGGTTGGGTACTTGGAAGAAAGATGGAAGCATGTATATGTATAAAGAATGCATGAAATTAGTTTATATGTATTCTTTTAACCATTTGATGGTGAAGTTTCCATTCTAGAGTTACTTAGTCACTCATAAACGACCTAGAAATGTTCTTGAGTTGTTTTAAGATGGTGAGACTTGTTTGGTGTGGTAAGAATTGAATTAAAGTGTTGAATTTAATTAATTTGGTGTTAATTTGTCAATTTGTGGAAATTGTAAAATTAGGGTTCATAACCCACTCCAAATTTGGGGCTTTTCATATATGTGATATAATTTTATGTATATAGGATGTAAATTAAATTTGGGAATTTTTGGATTTGATCTTGACATGTTTTGAACTAAAATGACCAAATTATAAATTCTTGAAAGTTTAGGGACCTCTCAGCAATTTCTAGAAAATCAGTTTTCTTGAGTTGCAAATTGTATTTTCATGTATAAGACATGTATCAATCATTTTGGTAGTGATTTGAAATCACCTAATTATGTATTTGACAAATTATGACTAAAATGATTAAAAAGCAAAGTTTTGGGGCATTTACGTAATTACTGAAAAATTGGAATTTTTTTGAGAATTCTATTTTTAATGTATTTTTGATGTACAAATCATTTTGGTTGTGATTGGAAATCACTTAAGCTTGTTTAGGACAACAAATTAGGACTACATGATTAAAATTGAAAGTTTTGGGATTGTATAGTAATTTACTGAAATTATGATTTATGGGTTAAAGTTTTTGTTTTTGAGTATTGAGTGATTAAAATAAATAATTTTATTTTAATTACCCAAGAAAAAATTAAAGAAATTGGAAATTTTGATTTTCCCGCATTCCGCTGCGTAACCCGGGAATTTTGTCCAAAACCCCAACAAAAATTGTATCAGAGCAGGTCTAAATCTGAACACATGATATGAATATGCCTTTAATTCATGTTTAATTTTGTCCTTACTTTATGCATGCTTGTATTATTTAATTTGATTAAATTAAATACGTAACATCTGCGGAAAAATCCATAATTAATAAGGTTTTAAGTAATATGTATTGGATGCATATTTCTTGGTCTGTCTTGTCAATATGGTTTTTGGATATCTGTTCTATGGCTGCATCTGAGAAAGGTCCAAAGTAGTGAGGGTGTAGTTGATACAAATTTATACATACCAGATGTATATATAATACTAGATAAATTCAAGTGAAGGGCAAATCCTGAACGTGCTAAAGCTGTCAGGACTACGCAAGTATCTTGAATTTATCATTGACAAGTTTAACCTTGGTACGCCTCCTTGTGAACGTGCCAAAGCTGTCACAACGAGAAATGACCAGGACCAGAACCTATGAGTCACTAGTGAGTGATTAACAATGAGTTGTCTACCTAATGAATATACATGGGTGAGTGACATGCTCGAAAAAAATGGTCTTTTACTCCCAAGTATAAGAGTGTCGAAGTAATAAAATAATCTGGTGAGTCCGGGGTCGATCAATAGAGAAGAGATTTAGCAAAAAAGAATAACTGTGCGGAAAAGAAAAGTTTTATTTGTGAAGTAGTTGGAGACTTTTAGGTTGAATTACAATAATAAAATGAAATACTGGAGTTAGGTGATCCACTTTTAGTCTTTTAAACATTTAGAAACCTCGCTTTATTATAATCTACAAATTGCCATTGTTACCCACTTAATTTATTACATGAATTAACTATGCCAATAAAAAGAACCAGCCATAAAGGCGGTGATATTGTTTATCTATAACAAGTTTTACCAAGGTACTTAATTATGGCAAAATCGTATAAAACCAGCCATAAAGCCGGTGAGAAGATAAAACCAGCTATTAAGGCGGTGAAAAGATAAAACCAGCCATAAAGGCGGTAGACAAATAAAACCAGCCATAAAGGCGGTGAAAAGGTAAAACTAGCCATAAAGGCGGTAGACAGATTGTCAATAATTAATCTAGAATTAAATCAAGTTTTAATCATTAGATTTGAATTTATTTATTATAATAGAAACGAGTTTAATCTATGTTTTCATTATAAAAGTTTCACCCTTACCCCAGTATAAAAGAAATTAACTACTCATTTTGTAATAAAACATATTTGTACTTTTATTATTGAAAGAAAAAAACATTACAAAAAAGCTTTAAGTAAATAAAAAAACAAGACACTCTCTCTCCAAGATTTACAGAGGAATCAGGAAAGAAAGTATGAAAATTATGATGAGGACGACGCTCCTATTTATAGGTAATTTTGGTCACGCGTTGCGACGCCCATCACGACATGCATGTCGGGACACGTGTCAAAAAATATTGAATCCACGTTGGGGACACGTGTTGGTGAGTCGGTGGTTGTCTTTGTTTCATTTGGCGCATCGCGACGCAACGTAGGCTACACGCCTCATGACACGAGTTGTGACATGATTATGACACATGTTGAAAGGAAGGCGCATTGCAACGCGATGTAAATGCTGTGTCACGACGCAATTGTTGATTTTGATTTTTTTCCCTTTTGCCGTCTGGTTTGTCCTGTCGAGCTTCCGAGCAGTATTTTACCTAATAAATAACATAAAATAACACAGTAAAAACACTCAAAGCATGACATAAAATATTATTTCATAAATTTTCTAATTTTAGGGAGATTAGTGAAACTATAAGTGTAAAATGATTAACTTATCGTATAATAAATATGAACTTTTTAGTGTTAATCATTCCCCCCAACCAGCTTATTACTAGTCCCTAGTAATTCAAGTGGAATTTAAAAGAGAAATTCTTATCTAAGTCAACAATTTTTTTCTTTCTTCTAAATGATCAAATAAATGACTTCTCCTGTACTTTTTACCATTCTTACATGTACTCATAAAACAAGGTATTAATCAATATATTGTGCCCACAATATCACAAGTATTTGTTGAAAAGAGAGTAATATTTTTGTACTAAAATTATATTAGAGTTTACACTTTTGGAGTGAAAGTTTATTTAAAAACATATCTTCAATCCATGTATCGAACTTTGGGCCAGTGACTCTCAAACTAGTTGGTTTTAGGGCACTAGGTGTTAAGACACCCCTATGGACTTAATTGCTCGGATCTCTGATAAAAAGTGTCTAAAACATATCTTCAATCCATGTATCGAACTTTGGGCCAGTGACTCCCAAACCAGTTGGTTTTAGGGCACTAGGTGTTAAGACACCCCTACGGAGTTAATTGCTCGGATCTCAGATAAAAAGTGTTTGATTCCCTTAAGCTTTCTTTTTAACCCATGTAACGAGTTTTGGGCCAGTAATTCCCAGACCAGTTGGCCTTAGAGTACTAAGTGTTGAGACACTCATAGATTAATTGCTCGAGTTAAAAAGGCTACGAAAACGAACTTAATTCATTTTTTTTTACATTATAAAAATTTCACTGCCTATAGATGTTACCTCCAACAAACTAGAGAATTGAATATTACAGAATTTTCACTTACCACCCATGATCATATGTTTACCATATTATTGATAATATCTGTCAGACGAGCATATATAGATCAAATTTAATCAATGTTATGGAGAATTCAGAAATTTAAATGATTCAAAAAGAAAGGAACGATAAATAACTTGTTATGAATTAAATTGAAATGCGTCTCATGAGTGAAAACGCCTTACACAGCCACCTCTGAACAATAATTCCACTTGGTTTAGAAAACAACTTGTTGTTATTTTGTGTGTATAAATATGGATATATATTCTTACACACAAAATAACAACAAAAATAAAATTTTGAATAAAAAAGACATCAAATAATATGAAAATTACATGAAAACTATCTAGTAAACTATCCTCTCCCCCCACCAAAATGAGACATTGTCCCCAATGTTTTAAGAAAGAAAAGTAGAGTTTAGAAGATATCACCTGGTTATTGCGGAATTGACAGTTACAACTAAGGATTAAAGATTAAGATTCATGTTTACTTTGCACTTTTTGCCACGATCGTTACCAGACCAGTTCAACTTGGAAAGAATAAGGTCGATTCTTGGTTCATAAGCTAAGAGTTGGTCAATTAAATCATCAGCTATTCTTGCAGTTAGGAAGATATCTCTTACTGGTTTTGAAATAAACCCATTTCTTTTGGCATCTTCAAGAAATACAAAAAGAAAATCTAAAAATCCATTAACATTAAACAGCCCAATAGGTTTTTGGAGAATATTCAAGTTTTCCCATGACACAACAGTGAATATTTCTTCCAACATTTTGAGCCCACCTGGTAAAGCAATGAAAACATCCGCATGATTGATCATTTTAGTGAGTCTTTCAGACATACCTATGACAATACATTCTTCTCCATTTGATATTCCGATGATGTGGCTTTCTTTTAAAGGTTTGGGAATGATCCCCAAAACCTGGCTTCCACCTTCTTGTACAGCTTTTGAAATACACCCCATCAAGCCAAGATTGCCACCGCCATATACTAAGTGCATGTTTCTATTTGCCAAAGCTCTACCCAATTCCCTTGAACCCTCAACAGATTCCGGTTTAGTTCCGAAGATTGTTCCATAAAACACACATATTAGTGAATCGTCGTTTTGAAGTTGTCTTCATCTGTGCTATCTCTCTTAGCTAGACGTGTTGAAGAAAGGGAAATGACGAGCTAAATTTATAGATCCTGAAAAGGGTGAGTGAGAATGCACTAATATATGAAAAATGACAATTATCAGAAAAATAGATCATGAACAAAAAAGGTTAGATACTGTCGGTAAAAAGTAAATCAAAACAGTAATTTAAAGTAAAGGAAATAAATGCAATAATATATACTGGTAGTTGTGATTGTGGCTTACATATTCCTCTGGTTTTACGTCCAGTAACGGCTTGAATGCCCTCTATGGGTCAGGGATAGGCTTCCAATCCAATTTTCTTATAAATTGGCAAACATAGTCTTTTAAAGTCAGATTCCCGAGACTATATGGTTGTCTTTCTTTATGAAATTGTGTGTGTAATCTGAGAATTTCATGATGAAAATATCCACTATGATGCATCTCAAGAGGCAATGATATATCATCAAAAGGCTCCTTACTCAGTCCATTCCTAATGAATTGTATTTTATCCTCGCGATTATCAGACACCATTCCTAAAGAACGACAACGAGTGTTGCATGTACAGCGTGCACACTTATAACAAACACCCATTTGTTTAGCTCTTCATTTTTTAGAATATGTGCTTTTCCCTGAACCAGACATGTAAGGAATGACAGAGTCAGGTGACTCACCTGCCAAACGAACTCTTGCTTCAATTACCCAATGAATGTCACTAGGAATACCATGAATCATAAAAATTCTCATTCTTTCTATGCGAGCTTTGTAAATTTTTGCCAGAGCATTTTGAGGAAGTGCAGGAAAATATTTTTGGAGGTTTGTGAGAGTTTTTTCCACGCCTTAGTTTGTAGGGTATCAATATTTTTAGGAGACTGAAATAACCGACTTTGAGTCAGAGAGTACCGTTATTCGCTCCTCTACCGGGGTATGAAATAAAATAAAAGAACAAGAACGTTGCAAAACTAAGAAAAATGGAAATTACAGAAATATTAAACAGAACATGAAAGAAACTACATCAATCAAGGTATACCTGGTCTGACAGGATAAACATTTCTTGAAATTTTGAGCATTCCAAAAAAAGTTTCAGACGCTGTCCATTTACTTTAAATGTTTCACAATAAATGGGCCACTCCATTTGGATTTTAATTTTCCAGGAAATAAATGAAGACGGGAATTATAAAGCAAAACCTTTTGACCAACTTAAAATATTTTTCGTGAAATTCGACTATCATGAAAGACTTTTGTTTTAAAGTCCATCCAATTGCCAGTTTATGTTCTTTCAACACATTTAAATGTTTACCTTCTTGTTCGCTTGTGAGAGAAGAAGAAATTACCATAGGGTAAGTTTGATTATCTTCTAGAAATGTATATTTCAATCCTTCTGGCAAAGCTTTTAACTCCAAATTAGGTGCTTCTGCATGTTTTCCTTCATCCATTATTCCCAGTCCTCCAAGTTTTTAATCTTTTCTTCTTCTTCCAATACATGTGCAGAGTCAAGTAGATAATCATTAGTAATATCCAAATTTATTTGCGCACTTGACTTAACAAAATTAGCAGTAACAAATTCCATAGGATCATATAAACTCCCTCGAATATGCTCATCAACAATAGGTTCAATTGATTCTACGCTTTCGTTTTCATTATCTTCATCATATGGCTGTTTGCAAATGTTAAAAATATTTAGCTCTAATGTCATGTTGCCAAAAGAAAGATTCATGATTCCATTCCTGCAATTAATTATAGCGTTAGATGTCGCTAAAAATGGGCGACCAAGTATTACATGGATTGGCTTATAACTGTCTACCACAGGTTGTGTTTCTAAAATAATAAAATCCACAGGATATATGAATTTATCAATTTGCAATAACACATCTTCCATAATTCCTTTTGGTACCTTAACTGATCTATCGCCAAGTAAAAGAGTAGTCGAGGTTGGTTTCATTTGACCGATATTTAGTTGTTGGTAAACGAAAATGGAAGTAAATTTACAGTAGCTCCAAGATCAAGTAAAGCATGTTAAATGTTTTGATTTCCAATAATACAAGAAATAGTTGGACAACCAGGGTCTTTGTATTTTAATGCATTATTGGTTGAGAGAATGGAACTTACTTGTTCAACTAGAAAAGCTTTCTTTCTTACCTGATGTTTTCTTTTGACGGTGCATAGATCTTTTAGAAATTTGGCATAATATGGTATCTGTTGGATGGCATCTAACAAAGGGATACTGACCTTTACATGTTTGAATATTTCATAAATTTATGAGAATGGTTCAATTTCTTTGTTTTTAATGTCTGAGGAAATGGAGGTGTATGAGAAAAACTGTTATTATCGACGACTGGTAATGGATCATCAACCCTTCCTTACCCATTGATTCTGATTTATTCTCAGTTTCGCGAGGTTCAAGAATAGGTCTATTGATGTTCTTACCATTGAACTACAAATTTGACATATGACTTCCTAGTCTGATTTGACATGATCACTCTTCTTTGTTTCTAAAGCCTCGATTTTTTTAGACAGAAATGCATACTCTGTGGCAAGGTCATGGTCTTCCCTAAGGTTAAACCTACCTCTACCAGATGGCTGTGATTTAACAGATGACTCATATGTACCAATTGTGTCCCATTATTGTGTATTCTCTACTATGTGCTATAGGTAATCTAATGCATCTTCGGGATCTTTGTCCCTGAACTCACCATTACACATCATCTCTACTACTTGTCTACCTTGGGGTGTTAAACCCTCGTAGAATTGGGCAACTAACCTCCACGTTTCAAACCCGTGATGTGGATAAATATTTAACATCTCTTTATACCTCTCCCAACATTGGTAAAGTGTTTCCCCCGACTCTTGTGTGAATGTTGTAATTCTTCTCTTAAAGGAATTTATCCTGTGAGGGGAAAGAACTTTTTAAGAAACTGCTCTTGTAAATCATCCCATGTTCTAATAGATTTGGACCTAAGGTTTTGTAGCCAAATTTTAGCTTTATACTTTAAGGAAAATGGAAAAAACTTTAACCGAATTATATTCATGCTACAATTTTGGTATGTGCTAGTGTTACATAATTCTTCGAACTCTCTTAGGTGCTGATAAGGGTTTTCTGATTCTAGACCGTGGAATGTGGGTAAAAGATTGATGACACTTGACTTAAAATTGAAATGTACTGCTTCTGGTGGAAAACCAATGCAAGATGGTGATCCTGACCTAGTGGGATTCATGAATTGTCTGAGTGTCCTAGGGTGATTAGGATTTCCATGGTGAGACTCATTTTCTTCCTGATCAACTGGGTTTTCAACTTGGGCAAGTGGATTTTCAATTTGGTTTTCAGTCATTCTGACAAACAATGAAGGTGATGAAGACTCTCTTTTTAATCTGCCGCTAGAGGTTCGAGACCAGTGTTTCATGCAACTTAAAGACAAACTATATGAAAAAAATATGAAATTGCAGTACAAAACTTAAAAACCAACAAAATAAAATAACAAATTGAAAAGAACAAATAAAGGTAATACAAATATAGTGATTTAGATATCTAAACATCGTCTAACCCTTATTAATTCCGATCTCAATTGAATTTCTCGTTCATTTTTCTCAATGTCTTGAATTTTGTTTTCGTGAAGCTTTATGAGAGCATCTCTATATGGGGATGGTTCAAAAAATTCTTTAATGAACAGTAAACACTTTTTAAGTTGATTTTCTATTTCCTGTAACCAAGAAAAATTAAAAATAAGGTCTGTCTATATTTGGGATTTCTGGGTTCAGGGTTCATCAAGGATTAATCAGAACAGTTTGGATCCACACAAATAAAAGAAAAGAAGAGGAAGATATGCAGTAGAAATAAAAAAAAATAAAGAAAAGAAAAGTAGAGATAGAAGAAAAATTAGTAATTATTCTATCTACTAAATAATAATTCCCCGGCAACGATGCCAAAAACTTGACACGCTCGAAAAAGTGATATTTTACTGCCAAGTATAAGAGTGTCGAAGTAATAAAATAACCCGCTGAGTCCGGGGTCGATCCACAGAGAAGAGATTTAGCAAAATAGAATAATGAACTGTGCGGAAAAGAAAGTTCTATTTGTGAAGTAGTTGGAGACTTTTAAGTTGAATTACAATAATAGAATAAAATACTGGAGTTAGGGGATCCACTTTTAGTCTTTTAAATATTTAGAAACCTCGCTTTATTATAATCTACAAATTGCCATTGTTACCCACTTAATTTATTACAGGAATTAACTATGCCAATAAAACGAACCAGACAAAAATGCGGTGATACCGTTTGTCTATAACAAGTCCTACCAAGGTAATTAATTATGCCAAAATCATATAAAACCAGCCATAAAGGCGGTAGAAAGATAAAATCAGCCATAAAGGCGGTGAGAAGATAAAACCAGCCATTAAGGCGGTGAAAAGATAAAACCAGCCATAAAGGCGGTAGACAGATAAAACCAGCCATAAAGGCGGTTAAAAGATAAAACTGCCATAAAGGCGGTTAAAAGATAAAACCAGCCACAAAGGCGGTAGACAGATTGTCAATAATTAATCTAGAATTAAATCAAGTTTTAATCATTAGATTTCTATTTATTTATTATAATATAAGCGAGTTTAATCTATGTTTTCATTATAAAAGTTTCACCCTTACCCCAGCATAAAAGAAATTAGCTACTCATTTTGTAATAAAACATACATGTACATTTATTATTGAAAGAAAAAGACATTACAAAAAAGCTTTAACTAAATAAAAAAACAAGACACTCTCTCTCCAAGATTTACAGAGGAATCAGGAAAGAAAGTATGAAAATTTATGATGTCGGACGCTCCTATTTATAGGTAATTTTGGTCACGCGTTGCGACGCCCATTTTCTTCTTGCCTCACGACGCGCGTGCATGTTGGGACACACAGCACAAAATGCTTAATCCACGTTGGGGACAAGTGTTGGTGAGTCAGCGGTGTCTTTATTTCATTTGGCGCATCGCGACACAACGCAAGCTCCACGCGTTGCGACGCGAGTATTGACATGATGGGAACACGTGTTGAAAGGAAGGTGCGTCGCGACGCGATGTAAATATTATGTCGCGACGCAAGTGTTGATTTCTGATTTTTGCCCTTTTGAAGTCTGGTTTGTCTTGTCGAGCTTCCGAGCAGTATTTTAACTGACAAAAACATAAAATAACACAGTAAAAACACTCAAATCATGACATAAAATATTATTTCACAAATGTGTCAATTTTTGGGAGATTAGTGAAACTATAAGTGTAAAATGATTAACTTATCGTATAATAATTTGCACTTTTTAGTGTTCATCAGTGAGAACGTGCCAAAGCTGTGAGTTAACATATATTCACGGGGTACACCTCTCACTATGGAATTCAATTTAATCATTGAATTCCCATTTTCCGTTGGGGATTACGGTATTATGTAAAATAGTGGGAGGCACTGCTTGGTTGAAAAATTCCATAACTAAAGCAGTGTGTAATATTATGAAAATTGCTGCTTATGTTTCCTTTATTCTATTGTATTGATAGAAATAAAACTTCTGATTCACTGCATGCATATTATTTGTAATATTTTCTGACTTTCCTTATGGTTGCAGATTTCTGGAATAGGTTCGAGATTTTAAGTAGGCTTGGATATTGTTAGATTAGTCAAAACCATCGAGAACTGTTGTTCCGATTTTCTTGAAAAATCAAGATGGTTAGTGACTTAGTTTCTAAGTCACGATAAATAATCTAAATAGATATCTGTTTTAGGATATAATAGTCTAGAGAGAATAGTTTCTTTTACAGTAAGAATTGACGTGAATTAGTTCATGTCTCGAGATTCTTGACAGGCATTAAGAAAACCCCATTAGGTATTTATTTATATGATAATGACGTTTCTTGGCTTCAATGACCTTTAGAGGTAATATGTCTGACATAGTTTGCTAATCAATTATTTACAATTGTTGTGAATAGTTGAAGGCAAATTTTAAAGCTAAAGAAATGAGATACGTATAATTGTGTATAGGAAATATCGATTTTCACAATACGAAAACTATAGGTATTGGATATCGGATCTCCCGTCTAGTTATTTAAATTATTATTTAATGATAGTTTTGATTTTTGATATTAGAACTTGTGACTATTGGATAATTACTTGTTCTTTATAAACAGTTATTACATATTTTAAAAAGACTAGTAGCGTCATTGATGAATAGATAAACATTAAGAAAAATGTTCGGTTAAAAAAATAACTTAGAATAGTGCTTTATGAGATTTTATCACATAACCATTAGATGTTTATTCCGTATGGTAAAGGATGGTCTGATACGAGATCACACCATATATCCTTATCCATTTAATGAATACTGTAGTCAGGAAGTGATTAAATCTCATTTAACTAATGATCGTCATCGGACCACAGATTTATTAAACTAATACATTAGATTTATGTAGTTTCATGAATTAGAAATTGCCTTGGATAGTTTTTCTTTACTTCGTAACTTATTTAATGAATTGTTATTACTTAGTTAGGTGTTTCTGAAAGAACACATATTGAACATCTTGAATGGTTTGAGAACTTTTAATATGTTTCTAATGAAACGTGAATAGAACATTTTGACTGGTTTAAAGATATTCGATTTGAAGTTTTGAAAAACTATATCATTAAAATTCATCGTGAGTCTTTGAATTATTCAAAGATGTTTGATATGATCAAACATATGAATTTATGGCAATTAGTTTTAAGGTTATTCAATGAATATGATCCTTACTTAATATTATTCTTCTACGATTCCATCGTGATGGAATTGGTCCAGTGGGAGAAATCGAATCTTATATGATTTGATTCGTTTGATATTGAGTGTTACCGAATTAGTTTCATACTCTTGGGGATATGCACCAGTAACTCTAATTCGTCCTTTTAATTATAGTTTCATTAGTTTCTACAATTACGTATATGATAGGTATAGGTAGAAAATTCAAATCTTGAAAAGTTTGAGATGTGAATCTTTCCTTTGTATAATAGTTATATAATTGAAATTGTTTACGCCTCGGAGGTACAAGCAAAAGTTTATCAATTATTCTATTTAATAGAATATTATATTTTATTTGATAGAATATCTTTTCTACGATCCCGAGTAATAAAATTGTTTTATTACTTGGTGTGTAACATTAGATGTTAACCATGGTAGAAAAGACTTGACTTATTGAAGTAAAATGTGAGAGTGATAAACTATAAATGGAACTACGTAATTATTAAATGAAAAGACCCTAAGACTGTTGGACAGTTATGACCCATAGCGTCACTATTTGTACAGATCTTGGTGTTGTTGTTCAAATTAACTATGTGACAAGGAGATTGCGCTCTTATCATTGTGATTAGATCACCTAGATGTATAAATGATAGGAGGTCCCTATGATTAGTTCCTGGATTGAGATGATATGAGACAGTATCAGTCCTCGAAGGATTAATCATTAAATATCCCTAGTCGTAGTATTATCGAGACTGGACATCGATAATGCGGAATAGACTAGTATTGCACTTGTGCGCGTTGTGGGAGCACAACGGCATAGTTCTCATATATTTAAGTATTGGATACTTATGCAACTGTGATAGGAGGTTGTGTTTACCGATGGTGCGGAAACAGCTTCGCTCTGTATAGACCCCTCAGAATTCCATTGGTAGTATGACTATGTGTCTATGGAAGTCCGATATCAGGGTAGGTGTATTTGGTCTTAACTTGAGACTTGCATCGCTAATACTTACGACAATTGGTATGCTTTAGTTTTGTTCGTCCAGGGCTTTAACCAGTTCTGTGTACGCCTCTGCTGGGTATATTGAGAATCGTAGTGTATTGGGTGTGATGTCAAGACGGAAGTATCACTCCAGTCATAGTGGAGATGATGTCACGTAGGATACGGTACTAGTGCTCTTAAGTACTGCAATCATCGGGATATTATGACTAGGTCATGTATATCCGATAATAGAGACTAGTTACCAGACATTCGACATGTGCTTCGTACGGGGCAGACACAGTTCCAGCCTCAGGCCTAGCACGTGACAATCCGATACTGGATCGCAATACGCAATACTACGTATATTACGCCTGACATAGATTATATATTCCAGTAAGAATATTTCTGGAGAATTGGGTAGGCACGGTGCTTTTCTAGAAGCCAACCATGTCTTGTAAATCGGTAAGCACGTGGTACGAGGTACGCACGTATTCGGATAATCCGATGACCGTATTTACTGCCAACATATCCAAGGATCTCTTGGGTCGCTTCCCAAAGATTCACCGATGCAGTTGATTCAAATTAGAATTAATCTGGGATTAATTAAGAGAGAGAAAATTAATCTGGGATTAATTGAGGTATTATTTAATCTGGGATTAAATGTGTTCGGAAGAGAGAGAACGCGATTAATTTGGAATTAATCGGTAAAATAAATTTAATAGTTAAATTTGATTTTTCTATTTTATTTATTCGTATGGGCTAAAATTAATATATCGGATATATTAATATGAATTGGATTTCATTACGAAATTAAAGTCAGACTTTAATACGAACGAACGAATTAATTTAGAATTAATTCGTAAACGACGTTCGTAATATATTTGCGAGGAATCGTTATTTAATTAAATTAGATTTAATTATTTAACGACGAAAGTTTGTTTAATCGGATTAAACGGATCCGAACCGCGGCAAATGTTCGTAGAGACATTTTGAATTTTGAATTCAAAATGGTGGGGCCCACTTCACACATGTCACACATGTGAAGTGGTGGTTGGAAAGTGGTTGGCATTTATGCCAAAACCACTTACTTTCCAACTACTTGGTGTTAGACATTATGTCCC